>OY769911.1:11050289-11167789 GCA_963669185.1 Dyspetes luteomarginatus | reverse complement strand
GATGTCGGTAGCTTAAAGCCAGAAGGGCGAATCGGCTATGTATAAGCGAAGATTACCCGCGTTTTCGGCTTTATTCCAACGATGTATACATATATATATATATATATATATATATATATATATATATATACGAATGTATGCACGTGTTCTACCGCTGAATCCTCCATGGAGTTTGCGGGCGGATTTCAACATTGTACCATCCATGTACATAGGAACTTTCGAGTATATATATACATATATATAATATATAATATGTATTCGAATACTGCATCGAAACAATTGAGTGCCTCACCGTAACCGTCAGGTCAGCAAGCTGGAACGAATTTTCAGCAGGATGCTCTTCTCGAAATGAGAGGATCGTACGAGGTGCGGAAACGAGCTGGTATGAAAAAAAAAAAAAAAAAGGATAGACTGGAGGAAGTGGCGCGTGGCAGCTCGTGCCCAGACACGCGCATTGAGTTCGATATCACTGATTACTGATTACATTCTCACGAAGGAATCCTCTTTAGTTTATCGGACGAGTTGAGTGGTTTGCAACTATCGAGGGTAGAATAAAATTTTTATACTAATGATTTCACCATCTGAAAAAAATTCTAGCCCCTGAACTGATAAATGTCAGAAAACAAATGCACAAAAATTACTTGTCGTGGTAACGATATAAATGTTTGCCATTGGACCAGCCTGATTGTCCAAAGATAACCGCAAATGACGACCCTCGATCTTTTCACGTTTTGGCTGATAACGAACGCCACTTTTCGGCCGAAAAAAAAATCGATATTATATATATATACAAACTTTTTATATGCCGCAGTTCTATATGCGTATTGGCTGCAAGTTGAAAGTGGAAAAGGTCAATCTGTGTTTAATATAATTGCAAGCTATAAGAGGAAAGAATAAAAAATTCTATATCAAATATTTTACGTAAGCAACGATAGTGTTACTGTGCCATTTATTAAATCTACCACAAAAATATTAAGGATAAAATAAATATTCATTAAATACGAATATTGTCGAATAAAATTTTATAGTCTAATTTTATTGTTACGATGTGTGAATTATTTTTTTTTTACATTATCCATGAAATAAAGTAAAATACGTGACGCATTGTGCATTTAAACTCAGCAATGATGATGCCTCTCGAGAAGCTCGAGTGATTTTCTTATAACTATACTTGGCGATCTAAGGAAGTCTTTACGAATTTTTCGAATTAGGATAGGCTAAAAGAATATGTGCCTATGTATATATATATATATAGGTATGGATGTAATGTAATATATATATATATTGATATAATCGACGATATATACATATATATATCTTTTGTATCAACGTATGCTATAAAGCAGAGTAATCACGAAGACACACACACGCACATATACACACGTGACTCTACGAATCGGGTACAAACCGAGAGAATGAGAGAGGTGAGCGCTTTTCACGGCTCTGTTTTCAACTCGTTCAATCCAACGACCCAGTTAACGCTAGCATTCGGTTGCCGAAGTTACTATTAGCCAGCTTCCACCTTCTCTTCGAGCGTGCGCGATCTCTCGTTCCACGTTGAGTGAGTGGCCAGACAGTGGCGCCGGAAAACACCCCCAACTTTTTTTTTCTCTCTCTCTCTCTCTCTCTCTCTCTCTCTCTCTCTTTCTCTCTCTCACTACTATACAATGCAGAGGAATCAAAGTGCGAAATACCACGTAAACACGTACGCATAGCAACATACATGCTGTAATTTTTAGATGGACAATATTTATCTATTTTTATTTTTTTTCAATGATAAGTCTCATTGAAAACATTTGTCCCTTTTCACAAGAAAAAAATTCACGCGAAAGGTCGGACCCGGGAAAAATATAATTTAGAGAAGAACACGTAAAAACCATCCAGACTCCATAGACCCATGTTCTGATGGAGAAAATTGACAAGGAAAGAGATGGAAAAAAAAAACACTCGTGAATCGAGCGAGCTAACAAAAGATGCGCGAGCAAAATTTTCGGTACCTTTACAGGACACTAAAAGAATCACTGAATCGTGCCGAGAGAACGAGAGTCATAGAGCTGAGCTCTTTGTTGGAGACCAGAGAGTATGTTCCCGGTCAGTGAACGACACATACTTGTACCCTTAACAATGTGACAGTGTAGGGGTACATATATATATATATATATATCAACCCTAACTTTATTACGTGGACATAGTTCAGTTCGTACTAGTACTTATATCTATATATATATATGAGTAAAGAATGAAGATAGGAAGAAGTTGAAGTTGAAGATTGCTTGGACGAATTTGCAATGCTTCCTCGTCCCAGTAAACGTTGAAAAGCTGTTGAGGTTTACATGATGAAATATATATATATATATATATATATATATATATATATCTATGTACATATAATAAGGAGTAATGCTCCTTTTATCTCAGACAACCTACTGTACGAGAAATGTTTACAAGCACTTTTCGAATCATATTAATTTCTGTTTGAAATCCAACTGAAGGCTTTTCTCTTTTTTCAAATTACTTTTGCTCTCTTTCTCTCTCTCTCTGGCTCGATCTTTCTTTCTCTTTGTGCTTTGAAAAGTATGCCCCACAGTCTTACGCGCTTATAAGTTATCTGGAGGCTCGTTTGGGTCGTAAATTCACTCTGGCATGCAGCACGAATACGATCGATTTAACCAAAATCGTCTCCTTCTCTACTATACGTATCGATAATCCATTAATCGATGAAAAGTTTCCACCATCAAGAGTTTACCCTTCGCCATTAATTTAATACAGTAAATTATTTTTTCAAATTTCTTCGATCTTTACCGAATTAGTTAATTAATATTATTATTATTATTATTTTTTGTCAAAAACGCCAAAAAATGTTCGATCCTGATCTGCGATTGTTTTCCTATGCAGAATCCATTGTTTTCGATGCTTTTTTTTTTTCATAAAGGCGAACCTCCCAGTGAGGGATGCTCAAGCCAGAGCCAGAGATAAACTGCGCAGCTTCCTATGTAATAAGCACATATATCGACGTGGTAAACTAATGGAGGAGGGTGAAGAAAAAGGAAAAAGAAATGGAATTTCATAATCGAGAAGTCAAGCGGGGTTCGAGCGTCGATGCTCGAGGTGGTGCGGGGTATGACCTTAATTGAGAAGTAGACTTGATTGACTGTCGAGTTTGCTATCGAATTCTCATTCGTCTCTCTCTCTCTCTCTCTCTCTCTCTCTCTTTTTCACTTACTCACTCTCTCGCCCACCCTCCTGATGTCATTATCGATTTGCGTCATCCTCCCTCTCTCTCTCTCTCTCTGAATGGCAAGGAGGAAGGAACTAACCATTGAGAATAACAGAGCAAGGGAGATCGAACGACTTATACCCCGTTTTCCACACCACTTCAGCCATAGAAAACGGAGTGTGCTAAGGTCTCGTTTTATGGCAATTGATGGAAATTGAAGGACTTGGAGAAAATATATAAGAGACAGAGGGTTACTGGTGATTCGTCTTGCGCTAATGAAGTTTTTGCAATTGGAGCGACAGAGGGTGAACTCCCTCTCTTATATATATATATATATAATACTCGCTATCTTAATGCCCAGCTGTTTGAGCTCGTTTAGCTTCATCACGGCGCTGGGTCTGTTTTATACATGATTGAATAAAAATAAAAATAATGTCGAGGCTTTTTATACATTCGTCATGCATTCGTTTTTTCGGCTTACCGCAATTTTCGTACGCACGGAAATTTTATACATTTTTAAAAGTTTTCAAAACTGCCCACAATAACACTCGATGGGAAAAAAAGCAAAAGATTTCTCATTAGTTTTTTTGTAAAATTGTTAGTAAATTCGTGATCAGTGGGGAAAAAGCATAAACGTTTAGAAAAATATCGACTGGATTTTTTTTACAGATTTTCAAAATAAGGCGATAATCCCACTCGTGGCCGCTTTGCCGCTTGCAAACCATCAGGTTTTTGTCGCTCTTTGGTTTCTGAGAGAGAGATTTTTTTTTTTTTATCTTTCTACCATTCCAACAATAATTGACCTCTGACAATAAATCACGCCGAGTTCGACATGAAATTTAACGCAAAGGGTCCAGAAATGTACCCAGAGATGATTTTTTTTTTTCGCCTGTTTTCTAAAAATACAAAACTGCGAAAGCGCTATCTATACTTGACACGTACACGTCTATAAATTTAAATAGTAATTGGCATGGATATAGGCAACTACCATGGAATGAACATCGCGGCAGACTGGTTTGTGACCAGCTAGTCGAGCAATCGTGAAATTTAACTGAAAAGTGTACCGTGTGTAAACTCTACGCGACGTGAAACTTTCTCTCCACTTGTGCTGGATCGTGACGTTGGGCGTACGTCTAAGATTTCCTTGCAGCATCCAGTTTCGTGTGTTAGAGACGCTAATAAAGAGATACTCGGGTGCAAGAGAGAGTGAAATAGAGCGAGAGAGAGAGAGAGAGAGAGGCAGAGAAATATGTAAAGAGAGAAAGAGGAATGTTGGGATACTATAGACAGGGCGATCTATGTAAGGAAGGTAAGAGAGAGGATATATATATAGAGAGAGAGAGAGAGATCCGGATATATATACGGAGTAAAGAAAGGCGCAGGGTAGAAGGCTCGACTGCAATTTCGCCAAAAGGTCGAAACTAGCTTGCATAAATTAAACTCTAACTAATCCGTCTTGGCCCAAAACCAACTTTTAGATTGGGCAAACTCGTACAATTATTTACCCAGGATTGTGTTTCCCTCTCTCTCTCTCTCTCTCTCTCTCTCTTGCTCTCTGTTACTATACGCTGTTGTACCAAGAGCCCTTTTCTCTTATCTGCACTCACAGATGTAGGGAAATACATAGCCTCATATAATACATTGTCTCATACTATATCGTTATGAAATCCATGTACGTATAATATGTAAAATATTTTCAAGATAAATTACATACGGGAGTTGAAAAAAAAAAAATAATAAATATGCATTAAGGTATGAAGCATTGAAAATAAATGTTAAGTGTCATTTTTTTTTTCCAGCTATTAGATGATACTTTAAATAAACATTTTATATTTCAAAATTATATCAAATGACCCAAATGTGAGCTGGGGAAATTTCTCATATTCGCCAGATAATTTTACTTAATATTCATTTTATGTATATATAAATATCACGAAATTATGTCTCTGCGTATGCAGACGTGACAGAAGTTGCTCGTTCAAATTAATACCCACGAACAAAATTATCCGATATGGTAACCGTTGGTTAGCTCTCATCCAATATATATATATATATACCGATACATCCCATTTTCTTCTCGATAAATTGAGCTAATTATACGTATTCGAACGACCCACACGCGAATATGTACATATATATATAGAATTTTATGGGAGAATGTCTAGACCTGCTAGGAATCGAATCAATTTTCCATAATGATGTCGTCAATCAACATCACTGTAGAAAAATGAATGAATTCGTTATATGACAATGTATAAATTCAATTTCAATAAGGCCAGCTGATGATACGAGTCCTTTGATAACTAATTGTGAGGCTTGTGAGGATACTTTGAGCGTTTTGTTCCGCAGAGACAAGGGCTAAAAGTGCAACTTGGACGATGGAAAGGGTGTGTGTATGTGTGTGTGTGTGTGGCAGACCAGATGTGTGTCACTGTCGCACACGCTCCACTGCACACACATATATATATATGCAGATATGAGGATTATATAGTTAATGGAGGCCGATCGTTTTCCCGATAATATCATGCTTAAACGGAATGGTCGATCTCGTTTCCCACAGCCTGCTGTGTCACCCACGAAATTTCTCAGCTTCACGTTCATTCACGTGCATATAATCCAAAAGCTAACAAGCGCATATGCTGTAATACTATGTGCATATATATATGTACAATATGGATGTGAGAAATAGTATAGAAAGGGAGAGAGAAAGAGAGAGAGAGGGAGATGGTCGAGAATTTCATTAAAACCGATAATCGATATAATTTGAGCTTCCCACAAGGAAAGCTCTTTAACAACATGGATTTGAATTGTACGATGATGAGTTTGATCACATGCCGTTCCTTTAACGACATCGACATATATATGTGTGTCGTTTATCTTACAAGAGTGGCTGTCATATATCATAACCAAAGCGCGATTAAAATTGTTGTCTAATATCCTTCTAGCTGGACTTCTCTTATTTAATTTATCTTATTTAATGAGGGAGAGAGCTGCTATCAGAAGGAATATATATATTTCACCCAAAGTAAATTTTGAATTTTTCATTTCGGCCCAAGATGAACCACATTAAATTTTTGACAATCATATGATTTTTGGATTGGTATAATTTCGGATAGATTGACCATGTTAAACATTTTGACACATATTTCGATTCATTTTTCTCCAGTTGATTCGTTACTATATATACATATATATATATATATATATATATATATATATATATATATATGTGTGTGTGTGTGTATGGATGTTTCAATACCACAAGGGCGTACAGACGCTGTATAAGCACATAATTTATACGCCCTTCTGCATGGTGTTGGACAATTTGTATTATCCATACAAAGAGCTTTTTCGGGGCTAAAATAACCAGCAATAGAGAGAACGACTTCACGTGAGTGAACGAGAACGACGAAAATCGCTTTGATGCTGCTCACTCAACCGGAAATCTCTCTATCCTACGGGTGTGTATGTGAATAGAATGCACTGTTGGTAAAAAACGAAAAGAGCAGTGAGTAAGGCAGTATAGAGACTATATAATATACGTAGTTTAGTATATACCAAGGCCTGTTTGTGTGCGAGCGTATGTGTCTTCGTATAAGTGTATAGGTAGGTATACATGCATACATTTACTGAACTCAGTCAAGCATTTTCGACTCTTGGGACTTGATTCTCGTCGACCGAATGAATATCGCAGTGCAACTTTTTTTTAAGAAAAAAAAAAAAAAACAAACTTATTTTTGTCAAACAAAGCTCTGCCGGAATTATTTGACTTTTTTTGAAACGCAAATAAACTATCCTTCACAATGTATTTTCCTGTAAAAAGTGTCACGAAAAATACTGTCCAATGAACGATCGAAAAGCTACAAAGATATTTTTAAAATTTTCTTCGTCTTCGTCAATTTTCGTGATTACTTTTTCAATGCAAAAAAGATTCCTTATTGAAAAGTCTCAAAGAGCTTTAATGTTCCTGATGCATTCCAGTAACGAGAAGTATATATCCTGGTAAAGGGATGGACTGCTGCTCTGTTCTATCTCACGGAAGATTTTCAGAACGAACGATGTAGGTCAGTCTTCACTTCTGTCGAGCGGTGCTCAAACGTCACTGGAATTGACTGTGAGCTATCGATTCCGCAAGTCATATAAATAATACCCATTGGGATACATATCTGGTTATTTCGAGATTACTCTCTCTCTCTCTCTTTGAATGCCATTTGACTGATCGAAAATCGAGATTATTTCAGCTCACCTAAAATCGGAGATACTTAATTTATCCTATCAGAATAGAGTAATTGATCTATGGAGGGTAAAAGATTTTTTTAAAATTAATTTTACACACCGCATGTTGCATTACTGCTGTCGGCGAACCACAATGAGAGTAGAACATTTATGCACATGGAATAAAAAAGAATTGCACTCGAGCCATCCGATGCTTTATAATATGCCGCAGATAGAAGTGACCTTAAGCTAATCAACAATTTCCAAGTAGTTTCCGGAAATAATTTATATTTAAGTTTATATATATATATTTCGTTACAGTAAAAACTATTTGTGAAACTGATAATTTTAATCGTGATAGCTCTTTGCTGAAGTATCTGCAGGATCCACAAATGTGATTTTTATAATATTCATTTTTTTTTTTTCTGATATATAAATATGTTTTTTATAGAGCAAATATCAGCGAAATGATCGACAATTCCAAATCGGCAAAAAACTTTTAACACAGTGATATCATATTTTATCATTAAGCGAGTTATTTGCTTTTATCAGCGTATAAAATCTCGTTTTATATATGCATTCTCAATCCAGTCGAATCCTCTGATGAACGCTCCGGTAATTGTACACGCACGTGATTTAATTATAAATATTTGGAAAAAAGCTTCTCCATCTGCCGTGATAAAACGTGTATTTCATAGTTTTAATGTCACAGATTGAAAATTGATATTGCCCGTGCTGCGAGAAAGGGATATCGCATTTATATATATGAAAAATTCCGTTTAATTGTGGTCGAAAATTATTCTCATCAAATGACTTTTATTAGTCGCGGTTCGTCTGCCATTGGCATTTGTCATTTCGCATCATATGAAACTGTCACGAAACAGCTCAGACTATATGACTCTCATTAAATTCATGTCCATATGCGTAATAAAGCGAAATAATGCACAACATTCCGATTTGAGCTCATGAATATTTCATCAGTGGTCTCCATATTGATTAATTATTATGACAACACAAACGCACAGATATTTCGTAACATTGAAAAAATTTTATATTAATTTAAAATCAGTTTTGATCGATCACGAGTTACATGACATTGATATGAATAAATAACAACAGGCAAATAAAATAATTGATCAATTATTTTCCAGTGATACGATTTGTATGTCATGATTCACCTTTGTGATTTTTTTTTTTTTTTTTTACATAGACGTCTTATCCATCAATTTTTCTATGCATCGTGCAATATTAACCGGTTGATGTTAAAGGGCCAAAAAAAAACTGCAAGCCACAGGAAAAGTATCAGAATTACGCTTTCCCATTGTATAATTAGAACGAATGCTGTGCTGATAACGAGTTTGTGGGTGTTACTGAGAAAGAAAATCTACCACTCGGGAGCCAAGCAATATCGTTTAATTTGGAATGTTTCGTGTTTCTGCCTCTGCAGCACACACACGACACTGATGGCTATTTTCTCTCGTATCGTTTTTCATTTCAGAGCTGCCTTTATTTTATTTTATTTTGTTTTTTTTTTGCATCACTACCGTAATTCTATTTAACAAAATTCAGGCCAAATTTACAAACTCTTTATAAATTACAAAGTTAGTGAAGAAAAATTTTCTCATTCGAGAAACAAAAAGTCTGCTAAGAAACTCTCGAGATTTTTCTTGTTATGGAGAAACAAAAAAGAAAAGCAGAAAAAAAAAGTACTCACCGAGGAGAAATGATACACTTCATCAAGCTTGCTTGACTTTCATGAGAATTTTCTTTGACGCTGGTTTCTTGTCATCGCAACAAAAGCGGAAATATGAAAATAACGAGAAGACACTGTGTGTGTGTGTGTGTGTGCAAGGACCCTTTGTCGACATCCTCGTGGAATGGTAAGGAGGTCCAGGCTGATGGAGGGCGTTAACACAGTGGGAAAAAAGCACTTGGGGAAAGGATCAGAGAGAGAAAAAAGCTGACGGGTCTCTAGCAATCTACTTGGCAAGCTGCCATTTTTGCTACCCCTTAAGGAGTTGCAATCGGGAAAGCGTGTCACGTGTATTAGTGTCTCATACTCGTTTTCTCGGTGTCAAGTGGCTTCTTCTCTCTCTCTCTCTCTCTGTTGTTTAATTCGCACGTATCCATAATCATCAGTGAATTGTTCCTCGTCTTCTACTAATTCTGTATATATAAAAACTGATTATAGCGAAAGTCTTATATAATTTAAGATCCCAACTGCAGATATCCAAACCCTCTCTCTCTCTTTCTCTCGCTCCAATTTCTCCATTTTGGCAGGTCTAAAAATATTCTTCCCCCCTTTGGTTCGCTAAGGGCCATTTCGTGACCCACATAGAGTACGATGCATTCCCATGGGAGATTTGCATTATGGAAAAAAAATACGCTTGCCCAATTGAACCAACGAATGCGAATTGTTTCATTCGGAAAATATGTCGTAACCTTAAAGGAAATATTCTGAAACGTTTAGTCAAAATTTGATACATCGAGTTGGCTTTAACGCGATGAAATGGCTGGCCACCATTTTTCTCCTAGAGCGGTAACTTTTTATAACTGCTTTTTTGCTTTCTAAAATAAATCCTAACCACTTTGTCTCAACGTACATACATAAGAAGCTAAAATACGCTGAATCGCAATATCACTTTTAGATCCTTTACAATGAGCCTGGCTGGTATAAATTCTCAGCCAGTTTCCCCAAGGAAATAATGCAAATCTGAAATATATGAAATGCATGTAAAATATCAATGAGGTAAAAAATTATTTATTGAATATGAACATATATGATACTTTTTATACTAACATTTGAGATATATATAACATCAAAAACATAATTATTTCGAAACACATTTTTGCATATGGATTTTTTTTTTTTTTGTGGGGGGAAGACATAGAGCACCACCCTCATCCCCTGATTAATCACCGACAGCTATACGATATTTAATATTTTTCCTATTGAACTATTCGAGCAAAGTTTGAAGTTAACTTCTCAATTAAACCCTTCTGGCTTAACACAAATGACATTTCAACAACGCAATGCCACTTACCCACGAGGAACGAGTCTGGTAGAAACTACCAGACAATATGGTAAAAATTATCGACAAAGTTATCGTTTGGATGCCATAGTGGATACCTCGGTGCGTTTTACCATACATAATCTAAAAAAACATGCACTGTATTGTATCACAAGTTTAGTTAGAATGTCTGGTAAAATTCATCAAGGCATTCACGATGGTGCTTGAATGCCATTTTTTTCGATTAATTTTACCATATTGCCTGGTAGTTTCTAGTGTCTGTATATGAATGACATTATTGTTTAACGAAAGGTCATTCCTCTTTATAGCTAGTCTAAGTTGTACTTATGCGTGAGTTATATTTCTCTTTAAATGACAAAGTTATTTTCGTATTTCGTAGCTGTCGCGAAAATTGCAATGAGAGCTCTCGAATGACGATAATACCAGATAGTATATATATATATATATATATATAGTGTGTGTGGTATACACGGCATATATGCCACCTAGTAACGACAAAAATCATGGTTATCGTCGATATTAGCAAGATAATGGTTGGATTCTCGTTGCTCCCCGTTAACGACTCTGTGTGCTCCACGAGGATAATTTATGCGAAGCTGTTTGGGGCCTCCGACCTCCCCCCTCCCTTCATCCCATAGCGAGATTCTCTTCGACACTAACGACTACTCGTTAAGCCCCCTCCCCTCTCCTCCCCCCTCCCTCTCCCAGAGAGGGGGACTGCGTTCAACGCGTGTTTGTTTCACAATACATGTATCTTTTGTATGCATCTCTCTCTCTCTCTCTCTCTCACTCTTGTTACTCTCATTGTTTTCCTATCAGATTTAAACGGGTTACAATTTCAAGCCATTATCACAATTGTGTGCTTGCATAGCTGCTCGTTCTGCCTTGTTCAATGTTCTCGTTTGCTTTTCACACCTATTTTCCTTCCTCATGAAGCAATGAGCTCTAGTTTAGTTTGTCTTTTTGTCTCTCACTCGACCTTTCCTCTGTCTGAGAATAACTATTTTTTTTTTTTTTTTAACCCGACAAATATTGACAAATACGTAAGTTTTTTCTAAATTTATTATATATAGGAAAATTGTAAATTTTCGAAATTTTCATATAATATTTGCTCGATATATTACGTTATTATACGATGTCGTAATAACAAAATAGTTTATCGTTATATTCATAAATATACGTATATTTACAATTTATATTTATTGATAGAGCCAACGAGGCGAAAACACACACTGATTCATTTCATACGGAATGGGGGAAGGGGGGCGGCTCATTATGGAAAATGACCGATCAAGCATTATTTTCATTCCCGGCAAATCGAGGACGAAGTAGGTATATATATATAAAGCACAAGCGATAACATTTTTGTCCGGAAAAATTCCCTTGGCATTCGCGTAAAGTCCTCCCGGAGGGCATTATATATTATACGATGTAATGGGGGTTGGAAGGGTTCGAGACGATTTTTTTTCTTTTTCACGTCTCCCCTAGATTATATATATATATATATATATATATATATATATATCTACATATCTACATGTAATACTTATGGAAAAATTATTCAAGTCTCATAAGCGTGTGGAAAATATATATATATATTTTTATCAAAAACGAAAAAAAAAAAAAAAAAACAATCCGACATTCGTAATTAATATTTCAATTGTAGCAATAATCCCTACACAAAGAAACGATGGATATTTCAAGAATGAATTTATACATGTGATTTTTCATCATTTAAAATATCCCATGTTCCTCCATCCTATAATAATTTTAGGTACATTTATCAGCAAACAATCGTTCGGTTATTGCGACAAATTGTACTTTTTCCATTGGCAAAATTTCACGTTAACGAATAATAATATCTGTTCGTATTTTATGTCTCTATTAGCAATATGGGGAAGCCCGCGAAGCTAAACTATGTATACAGTTATTTATTTATAGTATTACTTATGCGAGTTTGACTCGTATATATACTCATCGATTTACGTTTGTTTGTAACGCTCCGGGCGCAAAACTCGATGATCGTTGAAACTTGTTACTTCGTCCTCCTCTCCCTCTTCTTCGCCCCTCTTCCATCCTCCCTCAAACCCTTTTCCTGCCAGGATTCACGAGCCGTGTGCACTTTACTATACCGATCGCACATACAAAAGTTTCAACTGCACTTTGCGAGTTGAGCCGAGGAGTAGCAAAATAGCGGTGTGGTGGGGGAGCGAGGAAGGGAAAGAGGGTGGGAGGGTGAGAGGGTCGTATAAGGAAGCAAAATCTTTCCGGGCGCGTAACGGGCGTAACAGTGGGAGGGGTGGCAAAAAGATATAAACGAGAGGAGACTTTGTTTTCCTTATGCGATCACAGATTCTTCCCGTGGCACTTTGACTTCCGAATCTTCTCTCTCTCTCTCTCTCTCTATCTCTTCCCGTCGAGGATCGTAACTTTTTTCCACCAAACGTAAAATTATGATATTCGAACCGGGTAACATAAAATCGTGAAAATTGCATCTCTCTTGGCGCATATCTTGCCTCGATATTTCCGCCCCAGGGCGGAAAGTAGAGGCTGGGAGAGGGAGGGTGGTGCACCCTATATAACAGAAAAATTTGTGCCACCCGCTCACACGAGACCAGTGACAAAAACCAATACGTTTTTATGAATGGCGCACCATTTCAAAAGTCATTTGCAGGCTTAATGTCACTCGTCTCTCTGCACACACATATATATATATATATATATATTTACATATATATATACATGCGTTATAATGGTGGCGGAATATTTCACCGAGTAAATTCTCAAATTCCATGTGGCGTCCTATTGAGCGTTCAAATTTATTACATGTCACTCGGATATTAAACAACGTTAGCCTGAATAAATATTGTTTTTAATAAATTTCAGATTAAAATATTTTAATGAATGGGCAGAGCGGAGGTAAAAAAAAATTAAGTAGAAACGAACAAAAGGTGTATTAATGTGAAAAAAAAAAATGTATGAGACAGAGAGATGTGTTGGATGCCCGTTATCATACCTACAGATTCGCTTGGAATATCGGCAAATGATCGGGTATATGTATATAGGTTTTTGCCCAAGGCACAATTTAGGTTCGACAGTTATAAAGAGAGGGAGAGAGAGAGAGAGAGAGAGAGGGAGACAATTTAACCGAATCTGTTTTTCGAAGTTGGTGCGATAAAAATATCGAGGCCGCAAGCAAAGTGAGACAGAGAGAGTGAGGGTCGTTGTATCGTATCGGGTAAAACTGCAGGGGAGCCCGGATTGGCGTGAAAATCTCGCACACGCGAGCTGCGGCATTGCATCCCCAGCAGCACAGACAGACGCATATATATATATATATATATATATATATATATATATATATATATATATATATATATATATATATATATATATAATTGTGTGTGCTGTTGGGATGCGATGCCGGCGGCTCCGATCGAGCTACTTCGTGTTTTATTGCCGCTCGCTTTGAATTTGCAATGCCCGAGACCAGCCGCAATCCTCACGAGCGAACGATTGCGATACATTTTTATTTGTTTATTTTTTTATTTCCTACTTGTTTTCCTTCTTTTTACATCACGCGTATATGCAATCAGTATATATATATATTTGTATGACTACCAGCTCTACATATATGTCGAATGTTATATACGCGAGCGCGAATAAACATAGAAATACTTTATCGAGTCTGCTATTATTTATTCTTGACCCTTTCGATGCAATTCTCTCGTTTCTTTTTGTCGAGATAAAAAAAAAATTCATCACATCTATAAATATATATATATATATGTATATGTATAATCGCTGTATCGGAAAACGATATCGACCGGTTCAAAATATACTTTTCTATCTACCGAGTTTTACCATGACATGTATGTAATGATAAATATATATATATATATATATATACGATTGTCTACATTTTCCTCCGAGGGCTTAAATAAGGGAAGAAGATCAGCACGAGTCGTTCGGAAGGGCATCCATCCGATCGACAAGTCTGTTCGTTTCAAATAAAATGGGGATTTGGTCCAAGTTGAGGGCTTCCGGTGGGCCTAAAATGATGGCGAATGGAACAAAATACGGGACTGCGATTTCGAGCTTTGCAAAATGAATAAATTCATTCTCTTTTATTTCATCGATCTCTTCTGGCCTACACACACATATATATATATATATATATATATATATATATATATATATGTATAGTATATAGTAAAATAAAGTACGCGACAAGCTCATATATATATATATATATATATATATGTATATATATATATATATATATATGAGCTTGTCGCGTACTTTATTTTACTACGGACTTTATTACAAACCTATCGATCCGCATATACGATGTATGATGTTGAACGCCATCAGCGAGAGGGAGGGGTCATATCCGCTCGGTAAAAAGGTTACAGGGAGAATTGACGACCAGACCTCTTCTCTCTGCTTAAGTGAGTGGTCTCGCTTGATATGCCCACATTGTGCCATTACAAAGAAGGGAAAAAAGAAACGCATAACCAAACTTATATATAGTCACCGGGAAGATATGCAACACCTGGCTAGAATGTCCCTCCTTCATATTCTACCCCTCTATATAGACAGAAGGAAGAAAAAGGACACTTTCATTCTTATCTTCGTTTTCTTTTCTTATCTCTGGATCTTTCACGGCATTCTCACTTTCGACCCTTTCGCTCCCCCTCTCTCTCCCTCTCCCTCTCTCGCTTCCTTCGCCACTCTATATCGAGAGTTATATTCAGCAGCCTTTTTCCAGACTGGCAAAGAGGAGGAATAAAAAAACTTTCGAGTGACGGTGGAATCGAGATTTAAGGAGGTGATAGTACGATACGAGACACGTGACCGGGAAAATCTCCTTCTACCCCCTTCCCCACCTCGCGTTCTCCCACCGCCAACACACACACATGCACATAAATGGTGGTTGATGTGAAAGTCACGATTTCCTGTTCAATATCGAGAGACGTGTGATCATCATCGACCATCGACGATAATAAACCTCTGCCCATGTATTCGCGTCTCTTGTACACTTTTTATCTTCCCTGCTGACTATCTAATTTGCTTCTGGTTCAGCGTCACGTCCGCTTTCTTATAGCTGAATTTCGCGACACTTTTGTTTTATATGTAAAGCTGAATAATTACACCGAGCTGTTATAAAACTCTCATCAACTCATTCGAGTTGTAGAGAAAAAATTTCCAGCATGAAGATGAACCCAAATCCAAACCCAAACCCATTCGTCTTATATTATTTCGATGTGAGAAGAAGAAAAAAAAAAGTAACGTACTATACGCTGATGGAGAAATAAAAAGTGTGCTGTGATAAAAAAGTATTGCGTGTTGTGTGTATACGAGTCGTTCGCGAGGTGGATTGGAAAAATGCCGAGTTGGATTAATCGAGAACGACGTAAATTAATCTTGAGTGGAGGGCAGCGAGTTAAATTGTCCAAGATGGCGCTGATAGTACGTATATAGAAGTTTGTACATGTATACATGTGTTTGTGTGTGTGTGTTGTGTGTACGCGCGTGTAAAGGCATTGAGCAACTCACCGATTACGTTAAGGGTGTAGTTGAGAAACATCTTGGGCTCAGTGCTGACCTGGCACTCGTATGTGCCTGAGTCCCTCCTCTGCGGTGACTTTATCTGCAGCGTCCAATTCTCAGACTTGTCCGGATGTATCACTTGAAATCTCAGGTCGGACGTGTACGTCGATATACCCGCGCTCAGTATGTGCATGTCTCTCTTTCGCATCCACGACACCTAAAAAAAAATATTAAAAAAAAAAAACATACCATGTTTACTGACGTAAAAAAATAATTATATATATTTTTATTAATCTCAAAAAATTAAGTAAATGTTAATTGAGAAAATATTCGAGTCGAATAGAACAGAATAGTCGAGAATATGTTTTTTATATGTGTGATGTATATATATCATGCCCGGAAATATACGTATATGTAACATACATCTTAAGAGATATTTGAAATATTAAAGTTTTCATCGAAAATTCATCAAATATATAGAAGCATCCAAATCATATCTTTGATTAGATCTCACTTATATTTATTTCCTATGGAAAAATGGCCCTTTGCGAATTTGCCTATTGAACCAAAGACGAGTTATTCCAATTTCAATTTTACATCGGAAATTTGGTTCGGGTTATTTTATTGTAACAATTCTCGAGCACGAAATCAGCTTTACGTCAGTTGACGTCGAAAGTTGGGCCGTGTAGAAATGAAAATGTAGAAATTTTCATGGTTTTATATGTCGAGAATATGTTTTTTATATGTGTGATGTATATATATCATGCCCGGAAATATACGTATATGTAACATACATCTTAAGAGATATTTGAAATATTAAAGTTTTCATCGAAAATTCATCAAATACATAGATGCATCCAAATCATATCTTTGATTAGATCTCACTTATATTTATTTCCTATGGGAAAATAGCCCTTTGCGAATTTGCCTATTGAACCAAAGACGAGTTATTCCAATTTAAATTTTACATCGGAAATTTGGTTCGGGTTATTTTATTGTAACAATTCTCGAGCACGAAATCAGATTTACGTCAGTTGACGTCGAAAGTTGGGCCGTGTAACGTGTGTAAACGTTGAGATTGAAGAAAGGAGAAAAGGATAAAT
Source organism: Dyspetes luteomarginatus (assembly GCA_963669185.1). Classification (NCBI taxonomy): domain Eukaryota; kingdom Metazoa; phylum Arthropoda; class Insecta; order Hymenoptera; family Ichneumonidae; genus Dyspetes; species Dyspetes luteomarginatus. The sequence continues at coordinate 11,150,669 of OY769911.1, read as the reverse complement.
ATATGTGTGTGTGGTGCGACAAAAAGAGAAATGGAATGAGAAAAGTCGATTCCGGCAGGAGAACGACTCGACACGTCATCGACGTCGCGCCGACGTCTCGACGCCGACGACGACGACGACGAGGTGAGCGAGCTCGCCAAGAAGACGGCTTGTCACGCGACACGTACACACGCAAAAGACTTTTGAGAGCGCCATCGGGTAAATCTCTTGCTGCTGTTTCTTTTAAAATCGGGCGAAAGAAATATTTCACGGTGATAAAGAGAGGGAGAGGGAGAGAGAGAGAGAGAGCAATAGGAAAAGAATGAACGAAACGCAGGGTGGATGAGGAGGGTTAAGACGCCAAACTCTCTCGTCGTTCTGAAGGTTTTCAATCCCTCGCCAGAATTGAATCCGTTTCAAAGCCATTCTGTGAGTGAAGGAGTGGGTTGTGAAAAAAAGACTTTGGAAATTCTTTCGTTGAGACTACCGAGCGTGTTAACAGATTTTCAAGGATTTTACATGAATAATTCACGCCTTCCACCTTCATACACGTTTTCTCTCTCTCTCCCTCTCTATCTCTCTTTCCGTCGATGATCTTCAATGTCTATATACTTGATTTTACATGTACGATCAATAATACATGGAATGTGTAAGTAAGCCGTAGAGCCGATCAGTGATGAATCCGGTTAAACATCAGCGGAGAAAATCGTTTGCTCCGATTTCCCTTCCTTTTTCCCCCGGTTGATCTCATTTTCTATTACACTCTTAAGCGACTTTAACATTGCATCCCTCACCCCACTGCAGCCCACACAGACACACATTTTGTTGCTTTTATCGTGCCGTCGAAGATTCGGGTATTATCGAACTTACGAGTTCTCATATTCTCTGGCTTTTGCGAATGAGCCGATTTTCTTCCTGCCTCTATTCTATACGCATACAAACTACGTCTCATCATTGAGCTATATATATAGAATTTCGGTAGAATTCGTTGGGTGGGATGCGATAAGACTGTCGGAAAAAAGAATTCATCTCACTTTGGCGAAGCGTCATTCGTACAAACGTAATCCTTCCCTCCACCCCACCCTCTCACATTCATTCATATATAAATGTATTCCGTGAATTCTACCGTTACAGATAAAGAGTGAGACTGATGCGGAAAGAAAAAAAGCCGAAATGTACGAGAGTAGAAAAATGAAAATTTATGGAAAAAAAAGAAAAAAACTATCATGGAGGGCTATTGAGAGAACATCATGCTCGTTTCGAACAATCGTATCTTCTTATTGACTGTGAATTGAATGGTTGGATGGCCCGGTAAAGAGAGCCGAACCGTGTAACCGACTAGGCGAGAGGGAGAACGAGAGAGAAAGAGTAAAAATTGTCTCTCTTTAGCTTTGCATGAACAATGAAACTTTTGCACCACATTTATGGAAAAATTCATGATATTATATTCGATGAAACGACAAAAAAAAATACTGGAGTAAAACAAAAGGGTTATGATGGAGTTGAGTTATGAAAGGGATGATAATAATAGAATGTAAATATATATATGTATATAGCAAGAGAGAGGGAGGACGATAAATTTGTATTAACGAGTCGAAGTCGACATCACTTTTCGATTTAGTCCTCGTCGTTGTACTCACTGTACGATGCTACGTTGTCCTTTGGATTTTTTTTTTATTACCAAAAGAGATTTATATATTAACAGAAGTAAAAAGCGAACTCGGACTTGGGCAAATTGAGCCCGAGACGAAAAGAAAGGGAAGAGAAAGAAGAAGCAAAATTTTGATAATTGAAGTGGTTCGCCTATCAATTTTTCATCGTTTGAGTTCCCGGTTAACGCGAATATTAAATACTATGGTACGAAAGTTGGGACATGAAAGAGAGTTTGAGGGGTCTTTCTGGAATGCTTCCATCGTTCTAAGAGAGAAAGCACGTGGGGAAGTGCACAAGAGCTATTTATAGTCGTGAATAGTCGTAAGTTATTTATTGTTAGTCGTAAGTTTGATCTCTATTTCAATCTTACGCTGGAAACTTTAACTTTCATATATTCGAATGACATTAGTAGAAGCTCGAATTCAATCTCATCGTCAAACGAGACTCCTGTGGTCCAGTAAAAAAAATGAAAAAATCTGCCTGAAAATAATTCGGTAAAAAAAAACATGGAACTGAAAAATAAAGTCTCGAATGATACTTTGACTCCCGATGTGAGGCTAAGAAATAACAAATTCAACACGCTAATTCTTTAAGTGTCTCGCCTTCGCAGCTCTAATAATAACATTTTATTCGTTCCTTTTTATTTGTACTCTAGAGAATACGAATTTTATACTGCTGACTTTGATCGGTGATTCGTTCAATTTCCTTTTTCACATCTGCGTTCTCGCTGCACCAAAATATCCATTAAAAGAGAAGCCGAAGGGACTAAAGTCTGGGGGGGGGGGGGGGGGAGAAAGGGACAATATTCATAATGAAAAATCAATGCATTACCGTATATTATACATACATCGAGAGTCATGCAGTAGGTATGAAAATTTATATCTTTTAGGGTTGAGTTTCAAAGTTTAGTACTGAAATTAAATCAAATGATGATTAACTATCGATTATATGGGAATTGCCAAACGAGCACAAATCGGTATAGAAAATATACAATTCCACTTGAACAATTTTTATTCGATTTTCGTTGCAAAACGTGAATAAAAGATTTTGATATCCTGCTTTTGTAATTCGGTGTTCGTGTCAACGAAACTTTAGCCCAATTATATTCGTATCGATTGTTGTCTAAAAGCGAAACGTTTCTCCCATGTATGTATTTTGACTACAATTTTGTGCAAAGTAGAATTTAGAACAATCGCAGACGATTTAAGAGTCTAGTTTGAGTCTCATATTTCGTTATTATAACGTGGACAGATTAATCGATAGAGGAGTCATGTGCAATAAGCCGAGGTTTCCTATCAAATTGCTTCGTATTTAACGGATTTATTACGACGTAGCCTCAGGTTATTGTAATTATCGGTTGACCGTTAACCAAATTTTGATGAAGATATTCCATTGTGGCTAATAGATGGTTAACCCCAACCATCAGCTGGGATTGCCAATGATCATATCTTCGTCGTATGTTCAATTGCTTCGATGTCGTTCGTCATGCATCTATATATAAGAGTATATATATATATATATATATAGATATGTGTGTGCGTGTGTAGAAATGGTCATGTGTAGTTTATCATTCACACACATATATATATATATATATATATATATATATATATACGTAGATGGAATGGGCACACCTCGACATTTCGCGTTATTAATTAACGTTCGAGTATTGCGTCGTGCTAATCAAATTTCGAATAATTGATTATCGATTAAGATTATAATTGAAGTCATTAGTCTTGATTACTGCAAATTGCGTCAAAGCAGCATCCTGGGAGGGTACAATAACTATGAAAAATTAAGCACATGAAGCCATCTGTATTTACCAGCAATTCATCATTCGTTTGTAATTAACCGTGAGGTTTTCGATATTAATTTAGAAAGCAAATGTATATATACATATATAGTAGAAGGAAAAATAGTGCAGAAAAAATTACAAAAGCTCTGATGATGGATAAAGGGTCAATATTGCCGATATCGGTGATAATGCGTGTGGCTCAATGTGGAGGATGAAGCGTCGAAAAAATAAAAACAAAAAAAAAATACTGGAGCGTATATCACCGGCGCGTCTCGGAAATAGACAGGGGATGAAACTATCGGAACTTATCTATATAGAAACTGGGGCATATCGTGTATCGCTCGCGAGGGCTGCGAAATCGCTTGTGGGTCAACGAAATCCTCGTTTGATCCCTTTTCTTGGTTCGTGCTATATAGTTCAAAGGGGAAAAAAACCTCACACATATATGAACACACGTATACGTGATCGGCCGTTAGGAGGGATGAAAAAAAAGGCAAAAAAAAAAAAACATAATTCATCAGCCAGCGAGCATAGATCGAAAAGCCAAGAATCATTATGGCTGACAGTTGGAAACGTAGCCACACGTGGTCCGCCAATCAAACCCCGAGAGTATTATATTGCCATAGCAGCAGTGACTGCAGTAGGTCAACATCTTGTGAACCATCAGCCCTTAAGAACCATATTAGACCAACGTGTCACATTATTAGTCAAACCCACAAGTATTCTCATTTTATCTCCATGGCAACAAAAGTATATATATATTTTTTTTCGACCTAAAGTCATCTGTCTTGAATATAATTTTAGGCTAGATTGCGAAACATTCCGAGCTTAAAATATATCTCAGCTATTATAAAAATTATGTAAAATATATTTTCGATATACTTAAATCGACGAAAAATTAGTTATTTCTTGAGTATTTTTCGTTATATCCCACGAGAGATTCGTCCCCACTTCAATAAAAACATCACTCTTATGGGACAAGAAAAGTCAAGTAAACAGGATATAAAATAATTTCGAACGGTGTATGAAAATTTTATATCATGCTAAAGTAATGCAGGCGGTAAAATATTCGAAGAGCAGGCCAGATCGCCGGTAAGAATACACGTCCTGACAAACCGTACAAACTGCAAGAGAGCGAGAGAGAGCGGGAGAGAGAGAGAGAGAGAGGGAGGGAGCGAAAAATCGGAATGAGATTTTTGTCGGCTGGAACAGCCGCTGCTTTAGCTACTAGTCTCGGTATATATACGTATCGTCTACATGGAAAACCTGGCGTGACGCCACGCAAACGAATATTGCCAATAAACTGCCAATCCAATTTAGCTACGCAGAAAATACTGCCGCTCACTTTTATTGGGATGGAGACCGAGAGAGCAGAAGAAGCGCGAGGGAGTTGATGGTGGGGCAAAGGGAAAAAGGCAAAAAAAAAAAAAAAAACAGGAGGGGAAAAAGCGATCGTGCGCGCTCTTCATGTGGGTCCCTGCAATTCGCCCAATAACCTTCGTGCAGGGTTTGCAATTGAACCGCCACCACGTCGAGCAACCAGAAGAACTTTCAACTGCTGCACACCTTTCGCCATTCTCTATATTACACTTTTCCTCTTTTTCTCTCTCTCTCTGTCTCCTCCACTCTTTCCGTTATCCGTTCTTCAAGCCAGCTTTCTTTGCACTAGCCAAGGCAACACGAGCCTTTTGCGACTACCATGATGCGTTTTCTCACGACACCAAATTCTCTCGGGTCGTCTTCCATCGCTCCCTTTCACGATGGAATAAAATGCAAATAGGTCTCGTTCTTCCGCCCCTCTCAAATACTTTTCTTACTTTGCTGGTAAATCCTATTTTTCCTTTTTTTTCTTTCACGCTCATCTCGAGCTCTCTCCATAACGTTCAGTGCAACCCACCTTAAACTCCGCAAACGATCAAAAAATTTCATCGTCTGGAGATTTTTTCTATTAATCATCCCCGCATAAAATGTAATTTCGTAGAATTTTTAACAAAGTAATGAAAAGTGAATTTTAGAAACGATTAATTAGTATAAATACAACCATACTTTTTTTCAGACTGATTTTTCTATTACTCGATGCTCGCATCAAATATTATAAATGAGCCAAAAAATTTCTATAACGTTTTCGTTAATGCTCCTGCGAGGCTTACTTAATCCTTCGTAATTTACGGATTAAGCGAAGGTTTGTCGTCTTGGATTATGAACGTGCTGCATCCCCTCATCGTCGAACATAATTTCTGTGCTAACTGCTGGTTTTCCAACATACAAAAGATAACACACCAGCTGAGAGGAAATGCTGGGGTCTTTGTTAGAGCTTATACCACTTGCGGGATCACGTTTCTTCGAGGTTGGTGAGGAAACAAGCGAATGGAGGTAAAACTGGGCGGTGGGGCAGGAGGTGGGGGGGGGGGGTTGAGGGGTGACTCTGCAAAGTCTCAGGGCACGCCTCATGTAAGTGACTGAAATATATATACATATATGTATACACGAGTCATCCCAGTATGTATTACAACAGCTGTAACATGTGCGTCGAGATGCTTGCATACGTAAATGAAATTTTTGAAAGAAAAGTCTATATATATATATATATATATATATATATATATATATTTGAAAGACTCATTATGCTTCTCGAGGGCACGTTTACGGACGAGTTTTTTTTTCTTTTTTTTTTCCGTTACAAAATCTTTGCCATACTGCAGGGCGCATACACAGCATTTTCTCTCATGATACTCCTCAACTCGGCAACTCTACGAAAAATCTTTTTCACATTTTTGCATCACTTAGCTTCTCACGGAGTTTTATCAGCAGTTATATAGGGAGGAAGAGAGAGCGAGAGAGAGAGAGAGAGAGAGAGAGGCTTTCGCCGCGCACAACGGGGGTTTTGCTCTTGCGCTAGTGAAAAAGTTTTACTAGAGTCAGACGCCCCGAGAGCAGTAGAGACGTTGCGCAGCGGCTTCGGTCTCATCCCAGATTGAAACTCTACGACTGCGTCATACGATGCTTTTTTTTTTCACTCGCCTCTACTCAACTGGGCTAACGCGCCACGAAGATGCCAGGGCTTTATGAAAGCAAAATCTGTGATATATATATATATATATATATATATATATGTATATGGATAGAGAAGGGGCGAATTTCATGTAAAAGTGCAACGAGTCTGACAAATTTGTCGATTCTGAAAAAAAACCTCGCAATTTTTTACCCTCAAAATAGCGTAAATGAATTATTCATGGAAAAACAAATAAAGGGCCAATAATTATGTAAATATCAGTGATGTGAAAAAAATCTTATTTGCGAGAGAGATCCCTCATTTATGGATCAAATAGATTTGCTTATTTGCATTCTCATTTTTTCTGCTCAATTTAATTGTCGTGTCTGACACCTTCAACCATACTAATTCAAGTTTGTATGTTTGCGTAAAATTTCCAATAATGGGGTCCAAATATCTTGAAATAAATTTCAAAATGTGTTATTAAATAAATTATATTTAGATAGTTGATAATATTGAATGTTCCATAGCTCTGTTTAACAAATGAAGTTATCAATAATTTCATTTTTTTTTTTTACAAAACACTTGTCCTCCGGCCATTTTGTTTTAATTATAATTTTTCGACGTGGACCTAAATTTCGTTTCGATCTTAAAATAAAAAACATGCCATTCTCGTCATCAATAGAGGCGATATGTGCGTAAAACTCATTTGAATAATCTCATAATTAGAGTTGTGAATCTTATTTTAATTGTGCGCACGTTTAAATAATTATTTTATTAAAGTGCAGATAAAGTTGAAAAGAATTTTTATTAAGAAACTTATTTCATGAAACAACTTCCTCAAAAAATGTGGCTTAACGTTTCAAGGACTCTTCGAATCGATAAAGAATTTTATTCTACCAGATCCACGACGCCGTTGCCTATAGGTTGGCTGTGGTAATGCTATTATTTCTTTATGCGTTTTTCACGAGTATCGAAACGTCGAAATAGTCCCATCGCAAAGTAGCAAAACAGACACACACACGCACACTATTTCACCTTTACGGCCGTATAAAGTACAAAGATAAAACTAGAGGATCGACCTAAGTATATTCTACATTATATCTATATTATGCCACCGAGGGGAAATAAGAAGAAGAAGAACCACAAAAATGAAAATATCCCACGATTATTTTATACAGCAAACTCTGTACTCAGTTTCAGTATATTTCATGCTGAGAGAGAAATTAATATTCCGATCTTCGAATTCAAGAGTCTTCTCACCTCGTACATCTCACTTTTAGATTATTAAAAACCTTTGCGATTTCTACAAAAATAAAACAAAAACTTCATTCAAGATATTCTCAATTTTCATCTCATTTCACAAATGCCATCAGACGTTTATACGTTCGTTCGTAATTTTACAAATTTCCAGTGGCCTCTTTGAATTAACAACATAATATGAAGAAGCTTCGGAGCTGCTTGCCGAAGTTGGCATGTCCAAGTTTTTATGTTTCTCAAAAAAGTAACCCGAGGTAAACGCGGAGTGGACGAAAGTTTCGAGCTTTCATGAAAAGGCAGTAAATGCAGAAGCATCATATATATATATATTAATATTGCATATATATATACCAAAAAGCTCTCACACTGTTTTGGACTACCTGCCTACTGAGAATCGAAAACTTTTGGAGAGAAATACCTCGCCCGAGCGGACTCGGATATCGGGAGGCGAATCATCCGTTTTGCTCTGCAGATTCTCTCTCTCTCTATCTCTCTCTGTTCCACCTCGAATACTGTATAGAGTTTCGTGTATCTCCGCCAACTGCAATAGTACTGCATATACATTGGTGTATGCTGCGAAGGTGTACGAGAGAGATAACGAGAGAGAGAGGGGGGGCGAGAGAGAGAGAGAGAGAGAGAGAGAGAAAGGGAGGGAGGGAGAGAGAGAGGCTTTGGTGGATCGGAGCGACGTGTGCTCTGGGCTGCTCGCAGAGTGAGAGTGCTCGAGTATAAGGGCAACTTTGCTCTTCTTCGTACACGTTGATCCGAAAGCTGCCAATGTAATATGCACTTATATATATATATATATATATATATATATATATATATATATATATATATATCCCCGTCCACCTCATCCATCTACTGGCCATCTCCCTTAACGTTTCCCTTCCGGTTATATACTTTGAGTTTCGACGAGGTATTCGAAAGCCCAAACTATGTGGCTATTGTCGATTCTCCGCGAGTTATAGGACGAGCCAGCCTAGCGAGTTTGAAGATAAGTCGTTGAAATAATTCATGCTGAAGTTTCATCGTCTCGTACCGTTATAGCCAGACTGAAAAGGAACACCGCGCACACGAGAGATCAGATAAGGCGAGGTAACGTGATCGATGAATTAAAACCGATCAAATTTATTTCGTTGAATTTTTCCCAATTTTATGGGACATGAAAATGATTTATTGAGATTAAATGGAATTTCATTGAATACATTTATTTGATCTCTGCCTTTGGGCATGATGCAGTAACGGTTTTGATGGAAATACGAAGCAACGCGATGGCAGATCCCATCGGAGATTCACACATTGATTTGCAATTTGAGCCAGCTATGGCGCCGATCCGCCATTATATATATATATGCCTGCGTAGAGTGCCCAGTTGTGAATGTGTATCAACTCGGCTATATGCTTGAACATAATGCATAGATGCACACGAGTTATATATACATATATATATATAGGCTTGATCGTACAGCCACATATATATTGCTCGAATGCAATACCTCGAATTCTCACTGTCCCAAAATAGATTGAGATGTGATTAGATCTGGTAATTATCTCGGATGGTTTGTAGATTCGCTGCTACTGCTATGACGTCATGATTGCGTCAATCGATTGAAATAGAGGAGAATTCGTAGCCCGGAAAAAGAGATTAAAATTTGTTTTCTCGACTTTTAATCTCTCCTCTCTCGTTAAACTTGAAACTGAACAGCTGTTATTTATGCTTTGATGACAAATGGAGAATTCCTTCGTCGATCAGAAAGTGGCAAATTGGCGTTGAGATTCGGTAAACTTGTCTCGAAATTCTCGGGACGACTTGGGAGATAATTAATACTTAGATTTTCCAACTTCTCCAAGAGATTAATCTCTTCCTTTTGCACACAGAGTTTCGCTCCGTTCGTCTCAATACGCTGTGGAACTTTTCCGATGCAGCTTAGCAATATTCCATCGTTGATTTGGAGATTTCGTATTCCATTATTGATTTGGAGATTTCATATTTCATCAGATAGATTCTATATATATATATATATATATATATTTTTGTGGCTTTAATACCGAGGTTTACACTATTTCAATTTCCAAAACGATACCAATCCAAAATAGTTTTCCTGTCACAGGACAAATCCATTGGTAATTCATCCTATCCGTTTAAAAGAGAAATGCTTTTTCTCTCATTTTTCCGTTTATTAAGAAATGCCTTTTCGTCTCATTTTCTTGTATTACGATCCTGCTAACGTTTATCACTGACGAAATTTGCATTAAATTTAATTAGAGCCTGTGCAATAAGAATACGAGAATGATCAATATGAAAATCGTTTTGTCCTGTGGAAAGATATACTCAATGGTCGTTATTATCCATTCGTGGGTTTATTGAAATTCGTTAATTAAATAATTTCCCTCGATTTTTAGACGTGGGTTAAAAAAAAACGAGCCACAAGATTCAACGCACAATTCTTTTTTTTCTCTTTTTTTTTGTTTAAATTAATTATATTAATTCACACACCTGCCCTATTGCGTATCGTTCGGTCGATCGATATACGGGCTGGAAATTGAGTCTGCACCGATGGTAATCGTCAATTTATTGTATTATTTAACGTATTATATATTCGCGGTGGATGTAGATTTAATTAACCATTAATAACCCTGCTAGTTATCACGTATATATATATATATATGTCACGTATATACACTGATAGCGGTGAAACTGTCGTAAGTACACAAATAAAACCATCACTGGTTTAACAATTGGATGAATATTTCGTTGTATATAAAAATTATTAGCACCTTCTCGCAAATAAATTCGAAGTATGAAGCCATTGGTCAAAGCACGATTCAGTGATCCACCGTAAAGATGATTCGTTGTCCATTTCTCTCTCTCTCTCTCTCTCTCTCTCTTTCCATTGTAATTATGATTACAAGTGACGTTGGAAGCACTATGGAGGTTGAAAATCCACCATTAACGCGCAAAAGGCCAATTCAATTAAGCAAAAGGACACTCTCGAGGCACCACAGTGTGCTACGATGGTTAACCTGCAATGTTACCTTCAGGTATACCGGACGCAAGTGGTAGATTTGGTCGAGTAGAGACTTCACAATGATTCCTCGGGGAGGTAAAATCACGACGCGACTACCCAGGTAGATTGGAGTACTCGTTTAACAGGTCACACTGGAGTGAAGTCAAGAATAAAAGGAGAAAGATAATTCAATGGCTTGTATTACCCTTAAAATGAAAATGAGGTACATGGGATAAAATAAGTTTGTTTGATTCGCTAATAAAGTTTGTTTTATCTTGATTAATTGAAAAAAAAAATAGTCAATAACATTATGATATCATTAAATAAACCCTAGAACGCATGACCCCCTAACTTACAAATAGAGTTCATCAAAGGTCGCCTGGGGTGGAAATCCACACCTCCGGTCATGCTTTTCTAGGGTTAAATAATTGGAGTAGCGAAGAATTTTCATTATCGAGCATAAATTTTTAACTCAAATTAAATGTAGTTAATGATCAACGAGAAATTGCGACGCTAAACATCAATAGCACGCTTGGTGCTTCAAAAAATCTCTTACATGTAGACATCAATTATGATAAGCTTCAGTACGTCATGTAGAAGCAGTTATTTTTTATTTCGAGAATGCCCAATTATCCAGTTTTTCATCCACACATAATTTCTCAAAAGAAATTATGTGTGGATGAAAAACTGGATAATTGGGCATTCTCGAAATTTTCTGATAGTAACCCTACCACCAATGAATCGACATTGATTGAGTTACTTTGCCACTTTAATGAATCGTAAAGGCTAGAGCCCTACATCAATACTTAAATAATTAAAACGGTTCGATTCGCCTCAGGTCACTTTCAGATAATTACTTCACATATGCACGTAATTATTTAATATAATATAATGAAATTATGTGTCTAATTGTACTGAGAACGAATATTATTGGGGGAATAAATCCGAAAAAAATCCGAAAATCCAATGAATTGTCTTGCAAATCAATAAATTTTGCTAAACCATTGAATGGACTCAGTTATTCTAATTGTAAACCAAATTAACGTACTTGCAGCCAATGAATGGAGGTTGGTAAATTTTTTGGGGTTCATCAGCGATACTCACAGAGCCGTTAGTACAGCTGTACTGGCGTAGTCACTCATATCAGCAAATTAAATCACACCGAATTAGATATGAGTCAAATATTGAAATTTCACATATTTCATCCATTTGACAAAACTCGTAATATGACACTTGTGTATATTTACCATTTACTACTCGTAATATAATTATAATTTTTCAAAAAATCATTTTGGCACTGAAGATATATTTAAGGGGTACATTTAATTTGACATTTTTCTAGATTTTTTTTTACAGCAAAGCAATATATAATATGGCAATTACGTCAAAGTAGCCCTATTCTCCTCTACAGCTTTTTTCTTTTGATACAAAGAGTTAATCCGTATTGTGCTATTCCAACTTTGGGGAAACTTTGGTCGCGTCATTTTATCACATAATTGAGAATGGTCAAGCGCAGAAATGCTGGAGATGACCTGCCGCGTGGGTGTTTTGTTCTGTGCGAATTGTATAGCATGGAGGAAAATGTCTCGTCTAGCGAAAAATCCGGATAAAATGCGACAAGGGTTGAATGACGATAAAGAGAGAGAGAGGGCGAGAGAGAGAGAGAGAGAGAGAGAGAGAGAGAGAGACGGCGTCTGGGGGACTGGAAACTTTTGTCACTATGGGACACTTTGGTATCGCCGTAGGAAACTCTTCTTTGCTGCATTGCTTGACTGTCTTTCCTCCCTCTTATTTTTTTCTCCGTCTCTCTTTCCGTTGAGAGTAAACTTGCGTGTTGCAAAACAAAATCCGGAGGTTACCGAACATCAGAGGGGAGCGGTGCACTAGCCTGTCACCGACCAAAAACTTTTCCCAAGAGTTCGTCGACTTTTTCGTGCTCCAGTCTCTCATTTTCTCTCTCTCTCTCTCTCTATCTGCTTTTCTCGTCACGAAGCTTTTCTTTCCATCGTTCAAGCTCGCACGCTTATACTCGCGTTGTCAGAAAAATCCTTTTTAAAAATAATCTCGAAATATAATTTGTAGCAAAAAAAAAAGAAGATGGTTACAAAAATATAAAGTTGAATTGGCCAAAATATGGACCAGTCTTGAAATAGTTCAGAAGGATTTGGTCCAATGTGTTATGTCAAGGAAAATAAATATATAGAATTTTAGGGTAGACAGGCCTGATGCTAATATATGACTAAGCCAGGGAAATTGACAGTTGACTTTATTTTTTTATTTAATTTTTGAATAATGACAGCCACGCTGCCGGACTGCACGACATGCATATATATCTGTGATCAATATATTTAGTGAGAATATACATTCAATCGCACTTAAAATTAGAGAAGACTTAAAGAGACCTCAAATTTTGAATAAAAGTTGATTGTTATAGAAAAAAAACTTAAAGGTGATCCAGCCAAATAATATGATATATACACGAAAGGTAATCCAAATTGAACCAGCCTGTCAATAATTACGCATTGCGATCACCAGAATTAAAATTTAAAATTTTATAGAGAAGAAAGCCATCTTGAAACATTGCAAACTGGCATGTTTCCTCCAATTCATACATAACTCTAAATTCGCGAGAAAAGTTGTTTTTTTTCTCTTGATAAAACACAAAGAAAAAAAAATGTCGCATTATTAATATTTATATGGCAGTGAATGTGTATGGAAAATTTATTGGTCCATTTTAGGCGGCCTTGGCTATATTTTTCAACTGTATTTTACGTATGTATTTAGGTCGTGTATTATACATCACTTGTCAATGCAATTGATTGATGTATATGATCTCTATTTGATATTCCCTTCTGTGTCTCACTTGCTCTGTGACTTCCATATGCAAATATTAATAATACAGGTGAGAGCCCTAAATCATGCTACGATATGGGATGAAAGCAATGGTTCGTTTCGAGTTAATTAGTCCTAACGAACCTCGATTAGCTTTCATGTGTTACATAATCGAACGACATGGCTAAATTCATTCGATGCTCGACGACGATTATCAAAGGGATTGACCCATGATTGAGCAGGGTGGAAACGTAGTGCGAGATCATTGACAAGAACGAGAGGTCTGGCATCAATAACGAAATTTACGCGTTGTCTATATATATATATATATATTGACCTGATATTTGTCTCTCACTAATTGCGAATGTCTGATAACTGATAATATTCCGCGTAGGTAATAATTCCCTTTGATAATACACATGGGGCTGTTGAATATATCTTCGATTGGATTAAAAATAGTAACTGATTGAAATTGCCGATAGTTTGAATAAACCAATCACGTTTGTTCATCATATATCTTTTTCTTTTTTTTTTCATTTTTCATTCAACCTACGAGCTTGTTCAAATCCTGTTCCCAGCCCGAGTGCTGGGAGGAAATACATTCTTTTTTTTATTGAAAAAAAAAAAAAAAATGAAAAAAAAATCATGTCTGCGTTAAAAACAAAAGCAAATAAAATCATGGCTGTCATGAAAATACTGTCATTTCCATCGGGGTTTCGATGGTAACGGAGAACGACAGAGGGAGAGAGTGAGATAGAGAGAGAAAGAGCTGACGTAAAAACTCGCGCGTGATTCTGTATTTTATTTCACCTTGGGGACAAAGGTATTTCCCTCGGCGTTAAAAAGTGGCGAATAAAACGTGAATTTTTTTGTTTGATAATTTTTTTTTGTCCCCAAACGTGTATTTGTCGAGCTCGTGGTCCTCGTGCACAACCTCCGTATTTCGTGAGTTTACGTCCCGTATATATCCGCATTCGATTTATTAAGTCCGTCGTCTGCCAGACTCCTTCGTGACATGTCCTACACGATGACAGGTTGGTAGATGTAAATGAGAATAAATAAATTAATAAATAAATAAAATTACATATTTTATTTTGCACTATTCGCGTTACTGTGGCGAGAGCATCTCAAACGGTGAACACGTTACAAGAGATATTGACATAAAATATTTGTTCAGTGATGCATCGAAACGTAATTTATTGATGATATATAGAAAAAAGGCACAAAAAATTAAACATTTGATTCGTTGAAATTTGGCCAAAATAATTTTTCTTTCCATGAGAAATAAATTTTTCATCATTTTATTTTGGAAATTTTAATCGAGCAAGATATATTTTTTTTTCAATGTTAAAATTTCCACATGCAATTCTCTCAAAATTCAGTGGAAGCTGCGTATTTGCTTCGTATGTGAAGGGCTCATACATATATACAGAACATTCAAATGTTCGTGAATCGTGTCAGAACACCAAGTGACATTCAGCATTTGGTAAATAGGATTTTCGTGCTTCACGGAGATAAACGATTTATAGGATGCTCATAGTGTGCATTCTCGATATATCAATGTTACAATATTCTCACCCTCTGTTTAATATCCGTTTATAAAGTTTTGTGGTGATTTTACAAGCACTCGCTGTGCACCCTGCAGTTTAAATATTAAAAGGTTTCGAATGATTTTATAGGAATTGCTATAAATTGCTTTATGCCAGTAATTGTTCGTTAAATGACTATCAACGGTATATCGCGTCAAAACATTTCACTAAATTAACGACGTTGATCATGGATTACGTAAAAGAGTTTGTTTGTACAAAATCGAATGTACGAATGTACGATCCGAGAAAATTAAATTTGTTTTTTCCAAACGTCAATTTATTTGAATATTTTTCACACCATCGATATCCATTTTTATTATTTATTATCTTATAAAAAATATTAATACTCTTTTAGAATAATTATTCATATTTATTTGGGGAAAAAAAAAAATAATTAAATACGGGGAAAACGTGATATCAAATCGTGCATTAAATCGTTTCATTTTTTGCAGACGAAGTTTTATCCCTCGATGAAGAGGCAATTAGTGAGAATGTGACATTGTCGAATTCTAGCAGAATTATAAACTACGAAACTCGAGTATTCTCTCACGCTGCTACGCCGGAGAATCTTTTATCACAGAGTCTCTTGTTGGCCTCTTCAGGCTCTTGCGTATGTCGAATTTGTCACACGACTAACTCCAAGGAACGTCTCATATCGCCTTGTAGGTAAATGTTACCATGTACATTAACTAGCATCCCTCGCTCCACCTCCTCCTAAAAATTTATCAAATCATTCTGAATAAGGTTAATTTTTATGTAACAAAATTAACAACTAAAACAAATTTTGTTTGATACAATTTCAATGCTCAATTAATGTCAAATCGAAATATCATTTCATTTCGTGTATTATTTTCTTTTTTACTTACTTTTTTATACTTAAATCATAAAATTGCGATTGTGTGAAATCGTTCATGAGATATTTACGTGATTCGTCAATAATATCATGAAAATTTACGTGAGAAATTTACGCGCTCATTCTCCTTACGAATGAGCGCATGAACTTGAATACGCGAATAAACTCATACGCAATTTTCGATTGAGTGACAGTCGGAACCAGATGTCGAGTGGAAAAGCGCAATTCTCTCAGCGTAAGTGTCACTTTGCCTGTCAAGAGCTCACTTAACAGATGACTCAGCTTCTCAAAAGCTTCAGGGTCGCCGAGAATTACGTATTATAGCTCGTTGTAAAACGTGAAATTGCTCCGAGGCTATTAATTCATCTTGATCTAATTCAAATTGTCGCAAGAGACGCTAATGAACAATTACGGACAAATCGCACACCATTGCTCGACAAAAGTAGAGAAAGAAAGTAGAGAAGAAATTTTAATTTTCAAGCAATTTAGAGATTTCTTTTTCCATCATCAATATGACTTTTGCACGTTTGCAGCTACGAATGTACCAGAAATTTTCACATTCATGAGCACCAAATTGCTCCACTATTGTTTTTTTTTTTTTACTTTCTTTAATTAAACAATCTCGTTGTTTTGCACATATATATATATATATATTTGTTTTTTCGTCCAACATGGCGAAATAAAACATAGGATGCAACTTTGAAGAGTTTTCACGATGTGTGTAATGCGCTCTCTCTCTCTCTCTCATTCGTTCCCTCTCGTACGTCCAGCTTCACCTCTTACGACGGGGATAATTAATTGGCTAGTTGCTGAGGCTAAAGGGCGCTCGAGTAGGGTGTAAAGTTTCGTCTCGAGATCCCAAAGCTCTATTTCCGTCCATGGAACGTATAGATACAAGAGGGAAGGGGATCCGAGCAGCAATTACCTGGCGACGATGTGAGTCATCCGCTTACGCGACATTTTCCTAATGGTTCTCATATACGGAAATTCTCGTAGCGGCATTTGTGACAATGGAACACAAACGCACAGTGGCATTATCCGGCAAGTAACAAATACTTATACTTGCTGTCTGTCGTCGTCAAAGTTACTATATACAATGTGTCTTGACTCTCTCTCTCTCTCTGTGTGTGTGTCTCCCCCCCGTGTGTGTATGCGTGTGCGTGTGTGTGCGCGCGCGCGCGTGCGTAGCGTGTATGTCGAGTTGATGAAACTCGAATTGCTCGACGATAATCGAATAAAAGGCCACGCTTGTATACAAGCAAATACACTTCAATGTTAACTCGTGTGCGTACTACTTCAAATGCTAGAGTTGGCGCGAATTTAATCTCGTGTTGCTTCAAAAAGCCCTTGTCCTTTCCTTGTCTGCTCATGCATTTACGTAATTTCCACAATGCAATTTGTACAAAAGTATTTCGGTGTTGCCGAGAGTTCGTTTATTATCGCGTGAACAAGGCGAACAACACCTGTATTTGTTTTACGAAAAAGCTTGGGAAAAAGTAATTCTCCGTTTAATTCATTGTAAACCCAGAAATGGAAATCGAAATAATAAAAACTATCCGAGGTAATTTAGTAAAAAAAAAAAAAATAATCATACTTTTTTATAATATAAATTATAATCTCTACACGTAGCATAAAATAAAATCTCCGTTACGCGTCTGTCTGTATGCTAATCTTGAGAACTATTCGACTGATTTTGTTGCAATTTTTATTATTCTATATGGAGAATTTTTTGATGAAGGTTTACGTGTATGAAATATTAATCAATGACAAAAGGGAGCCGAGCAGTTCTTAATTTAAGCTGCCTAAACCGTTGAAAATATTAAAAATATATCCAAGAAATGTATGGAAGAATTATTCCTATTGCGAAGCTCAGCTGCGTCACTAGGAAAAATGTGAAAATTTATTTCAAGCAATGATTTTTGATAGTTCATTGGTGGAATATTATGTGGGTATGCGCAGACAGAGGAATTTATGAAATTGCGAGTAGCATATCTTGTCTTGGAGACTATTTTACGAGTAACCATCTCTATGTATTGTTTGCGAATAGTTATATAGCAACAGATTTATAGGGTAGGTTTGTGCGTCTGTCGTGAATGGCGAAAGATCGTATGAACAACGCGGCAGATTCTCCATTCTCCACAATGGCTTCAAGTGTCGAGTTCAAAGAGAGAAAGCGCGAGAGAGAGAGATAGAGGGGGGGGGGGGGGGGAGGGGCAGAGATTCTACGATTTCCAAGCTTTCGCCTCCCCTAAATTTTCACCGGAATTCCCAGTCGGAATAGTTGGTATCCTCGCCAACTGTTTCAAAGTTTGACTAATGTTATCGGGACGACCTGATCTCTGCGAATGCGATATAATTTCCGTACCTCTAGCGTACTGCGGGCGAGCGAGTGTGTGAGAGAGAGAGAGAGAGGCAGGAAGAGGCATTTAGTTGCAGCCAGGATATAGTTAATCACAGTCCGAATTTGATATACCAACGATGTATTTATTGCACGATCAATAATACGGATCATTCGCATGAAATTTTATTTCGAAGAATGGTCTGAAACTTTGTAGGATTTCAAATAATTTAATAATAATAACGATAATAATTTATTGAATTTTCGATTTACTTCCTTTCTGATTGATCTATTCGACGTACAAAAATGAAAATGAATGTTTGGAAAATTGCGCTTTTTGGACGAACAAAATATATTTACGAACGAGAATTTCATAAGAAATTGCCTCACTACTTTGAGGGTAATTTCAATGGTGTAATTATTTTTCGATATCAATCGTGTTTGTACGTCAGATATCAAAGAGGAGCCAATTATGATTTTCTCATACGAACGATGGCACATAGATGCGCAGTCGAGATTCGACATGGTCGACGCTGTATGTGGATAAATCGATTGTTCTATTTTATGTGTTCGTACATATATGCAAATATAAATTATACAATATTGTTGCAGCGAGACCGATTTCCGCGCACGCTGTTTAAAAATTAAATAAATAAAAAATCAATCTACCCATGCATACTCTTAATTATAAAAATATTTAAATATTTATAATCCTTTTTTGAAAGTAGAACCAACAAATCAATGAAATTTTGTTTATTTTTTATGAAAATTTAATTCATTTACTCAGCGTTCGTTGGGCGTATTAAATTAATTGATAAAATTTTCTAAATCAATCAATGAAAATAGGCAAAATATAACATGACTGATAATTCCGTTGGTAAATTGACAAAAATATTTCTTGGAGGATGGGTAAACGAGTTAATTGGCAAAAAATATTTTATTTTAATTATTTTCGACACGTAATCGTTAATAGTCCCGAGACCAAATTTATTTTATTACAGGCAATTATTTTTTTCTTTTCTTTTGTTGTCTGCAGATGCAGAGGAACCCTTGCCTATGTTCATCTCTCGTGTCTGGAGCGTTGGCTGAATCAATCCTGCCGTAACCACTGCGAGCTATGCCGTTACCACTTCAATGCTGTTGAAACGCCTCGTTATAGCTGGTAAGAGATCGAATAATCGTTTATCAGTAATTTTCATCTGACATCTAGGGCTGTAAAGCCTCGGGGCAAATTATAAAAGCTCTCTCGTCTCGCAAGCCTCGTTTATTAGCAATAATAAAAGTAAATAAATATAAAAACTCCATCATAATTTTTTTTATTTAATACTATTAATGATTTTTATGGGAATCGTTATTTGATCAAAAATTTCAATTGATCGTTACATGAAAAAATTAAAACTTGCTGGAAAGATACATAGTTTGATCGTGTTAACGTTAAAATGGACCAAAAGCTCGCTGTGTTTAATACCAGTTGATCTCGTATACGGTGAGAGAACATCTTCGACGTCTCAGCATCATCATACGCTTCGTTGAGCCAACGCTCAACGAAGCGTTTAACAACGGTGTATAACGAGAAGTACGATGACTTTCTGGGTATCGGGAAATTTTGATTAAAGAGGCTTCGTCGCGTCTCTCTCATCGTTATCAGATTCTACACCTGTCTGCATCTCGAATCGTTTCTCTCTCGCTCTATCTCTCTTACTCTATTTCCCTCTCTATCTTTCTTATATGGAACAGACACGAGAAAAAAATGCTCGTGCACACGTTTGGCAGTTTCTACTTTCCGATGTAGTCAAATTATATTTTTTGCTGGTAAAATTCAAGCGTCATATAAAAATGAAATAATCGACTTGATACATTTTTTTTTTTTTTATATTTACTTCAAATTACGTATAATAAAGTTGATAAACAAAAATTGAATGATGGCATCGCGTTTTGTGGTCATGATTAATTCGAATTTGGAATGTTGCTATCGTACGACATGAATAGCTTGGATATCGAAGTCGACATTGATAACGATGATTGCAATATGCTGGGATTTAGTTATAGGAAGCGACGATACAGTCAATCGGTTGAGGATGAGAGGGCTTTTGTGCTCTCAGAACGGCATTGAGTGTCTTGTACTGTAACGACCGAGGATTATACCCCGTATATATATATATATATATGTGTGTGTGTGTGTGTGTGTGTGTGTGTATATAGATAAGATGAATATCGTTGAAATGCCCGCAGGCCCGAGTCCCTAAGGATATGGATTAGCCATCCCCGTAACCGAAGACACGTGCAATCGGATTTGCTCATCCTGACGTTGCTCACTGTCGTCACGGTGGGTCTCGTTACGGTCTGTATACTAGGTGAGCGAATAATTTAAATTTCCATTTTTTTTTCTTCTGGGATAATCATGAGATAGGAAAAAGTAAATGTTTGACCATAAGGAAAAAAAAAACAAAAAATTATCTTGATATATTTAGGAATGCGATATTTCGTGATCGAGGGAAGAAAGATTGGTGTCTCGAGATTGTGGACGAGAGGATCGATATCCTTTTTTCTCACTATCGTCGTTCTTGGTTACGCCACTACAGTTTATCTACTGGCAAAGGTACATACAACTTCACACGGTTTTATAAAACTCGTGTATGTACATTTACCAGCATATATTTCATATGATTTTATCGATATTTGTACACGTATGAAATATACATTTCTCCATCTCCGTTCGATTTCCTCATGTCACTCTCGCAATACAATTTGCATCTATCATAACCGCGTTTCTTTCCACATGTCAGTGACTGCACACGTGCACCTTTTATCATATACTCATCGCACGAGCATATCGCGTATCATATGTCACGGTGAATATTTAGGGAATTTGCTCCTTTTTATTCACGATCATAAATGTCCGTTCAATATAATGAGGGAAACGATGAAGAGACCACATCGAGACTTACCTAGAAGTTACAAAATTTCGACACATTTTTTATATATCTGGAATTTCAGGCCAAATCGACTAATTCGTGGGTCTAACCCTTTAGGATTTATTGACCAACTTTTTATACAGTTTTAACAACTCTAAGAGGCATGCAATAATTTTCAATATTTTTTCTCCTCAGTTTTTATTTAATAATTATTTTTTGGAACAAAACAAACATTACGAGAAATAAAGGATTTGGCACAATAAAACGATTTGAAACAAAAAATTGATGAAAAAAAAACCTGTGGTAGATATAAAAATTGATAAGCTACACTCATCAGGTGGCCGGGATTTGCTCGAACCTTTTTTTCGATAGGTCATTATCAAAAAATTATTATCAAATAGGTCAAAAAATCTGCATCCCTTCTAAGCTCTTAATGACGGTATAAAAAATTAGTCATTAAATTTTAGAGATTGAGCTTCGAGCATTTGTTATTTTTGGGCTGGAATATCCCATAAATTCGTATATTTTTTTATCTATGAGGAATTTCACCCCAACCAGACCTAACTCTCAACTCTCATTCTGGCCAAGATTTCGCTTTACTATATTGTAGAATACACGAAAAAAAAACATTTCGTACGAAATGTTTGATTTCTCGAAGCACTGGCTGTGAAAGTGATGGCTTATAATAATCCTGTATAAAAAAATATATATTATATATATAAGTATTCAGAGCACTTGGAAGAAGGAATGAAAAAAATGTCTTGTTCGGGTGGCCCGGGCATGTTTCTTCCAGGTTGCCATTGTTCACAGGCTGCATATTGTATCTGGAACGAGTCTGATCGTTCACCACTCGAAATCTCTCGCGGAATCAAGAACGCGAGCTCTCATAGTAGTTTCCTCCCTTTCTCTCCTCCTCCCCCCCCCCCCCCCTCTGCCCCTCGCTCTCTCTCCATCGTTACATATATAATGAATACACGTATCCTATATAATGGTATACACTATAGTTATGTTGTAAACACGTATGTACAGTATTTCTGAGAGGTGGTCTCCTTTCATTCTCGTAAACAACATGTTCATTGAGAGCAAACATGCACAAAGCACGAATGCACCATTATATGCACTTGTGTGTTTTCACAATCGTCTGTGAGCCTTCATAGTAAAGAAAGAGAGAGAAACTCAGCGCCCAGAAATGGATGCTGCTACATCATAGACATACTCGAGAGCGAAAGTGAGGTAGAGGACAAGCGTGGTCTCGTGAAATTTCGTACAACGAGGGTGGAGGTCTCTTACACACACTCTACACAGTATAAAGATACAGAATATATATACATATATATATATATATATATCTAAGCATTACACACACACACCTCTATATGTGTGTGTGTGCGTTTGGAGTACCGCAAGCTGCGAATGCACCTAACTGGCTATATAGTCACGAAACCCTCGAGATTCAGTTCTACATGCACGCTCGAGGTTACTGTTTGCTATGCACTGCTGTAGGTATATATATATATATATATATATATATATATATATATGTGTGTGTGTGTGTGTGTATATAGTGGAGGTAGATGAGTCTGTATTACAGAGGTCTTGTCTTACCGGCGATCATCACTTTACGGCGGCAACAGAGCAGCCGCTCTTTCGCCACCACCAAATTGTGTAACGCTGGAACAGCAGCAGAATCCACAGAATATTCGGTTGGTTCGCGGCTGATGCCAGTAGCAAATTTGAGAAAGTCCAACAATAGAAGCGTCAACTTGAGATTGCGAGAGAGTGTACGAGAGTGTACGAGTGTCAACGAGAGAGTGTACAGGTCTAGTATACACGCTCTTGTATGAAATTTTGGTGTACAAGTTCGTAAGTAATTTTGTGGCTAGACGGACGCACATACATGAAACATGTGGGCACAAATTTTCAAAGGATCTTCGTCTAAATATTATGACTCGTGAGTCAAATTATCCATATCGAAGTTTCGACGATACATCTCATCCTTGCCAAGCATAAATTTTGTGTGTCTCGTCGAAAAGTTTCTCCAGCAATATGATCGATCGAACCGTTTCCAAAATCTGTATTGGAAGGTTTTGTAGATACAATGAAAATAGAGCCATCTGGAAACTAAATTATGTCACATGACTCTGGATATTTTGGTTCGCGCGATATTCACCGAATTTCGCTGAAATTGAGAGGATAAAATGAAAACTTTGACACAACTGTGTTTTCGGGTCTGACAAGATCAGTCAAAGATCAAAGAAATGAAAAAAATATTCGTAAAAGTGTGATGAGAAAATGTGATGAAAATAAAAATTATTAAACAAATAGTTATGAGGTCAGAGAGGGATTTTGTGCCTCACGAGCTTTATATAGAAATTGGGTTGTATGTATATATATATGTCGTTGGGCGTTGAGCGTGCAATTGACGTTTATGTGTTTCGATTATTTTCGTGCCAGATGAAAAATGGCCGTCCCTGCTGACGACGGCTGTGATCTCCTCGCATAGCTTGATATATGCCAATAGTACGAGTAAAGTTGAGAAATTAAACGACACGTATATTTGTGTGTAAACTCTTTACTCAGTACAGAGTAAGTTTTTTTTATAGAGACATTATAGGGGCATGTATAGAACAGCGTTCGATGTAATGATAAGAATTTTATCCCTTTTTCGTATTTTTACAAGACGTCGAAGCGTTAAAATTCTGGTGGGGACTCGGCACAGAGTAAGTTTTTTTTATAGAGACATTATAGGGGCATGTATAGAACAGCGTTAGATGTAATGATAAGAATTTTATCCCATTTTCGTATTTGTACAAGACGTCGAGGCGTTAAAATCCTGGTGAGGACAATACACATGAACGATGCAGTACAACGTTGTAATTAAAGTCGAGAAATTAAGCGACACGTATATTTGTGTGTAAACTCTTTACTCAGTACAGAGTAAGTTTTTTTTATAGAGACATTATAGGGGCATGTATAGAACAGCGTTAGATGTCATCATAAGAGTTTTATCCCTTTTTCGTATTTCTACAAGACGTCGAGGCGTTAAAATCCTGATGGGGACAATGCACATGGACGATGCAGTACAACGTGGACGTTTTTATTTTATTTTTATTTTTTTGCGATAAAAAAAAACGTAAAATCATGACGCTGGTAGAATAAAAAACATTCAGTGGGCGATGGAACAACGGGAGGAAAAGATAGAGAGAGAAATAAAAAAAGAATAATCAGATTTAGGTTGACCGGTGAAAAATATCCATGGGGAGAAAAATCGATAGTTCATTTGAGCCGGGGTTGCTTCTGTTGACGTATGAAAAGGAGTCATTAAGGGAAGAAGAGGATGGAATAAGTGGATGGAACAAGAGAAAAGACAGAGTGGAAGAGTCGAAGAAGTTTCCGGTGCCACGTCAGGAATTGCCTGACGGAAGGGATTACAAAAGATTGAGATGGAAGTCACGGGGTTTCTCGTCAGTATAAGAGAAAATGCAAGAGGGAAAGAGGAATTGTCGTGAAATAAAGGATAGTTGAATAAAAGATAATAGCCAAGATGCCACAAGAGTTCACTAGGGAGAAAGTTGAGAGTGATTAGTTGAGGAATAAAAAGGACGATTATGAAAATCGGAAATTTGCTCCTGCAAAGCAAACCGAGAGCCTTGTCGAATTCTTAGCAGGATATTTCAGCTGTGTGCCTATTTGTTGAAGACAATCAGTTTTTTTAGCTATCCTTTACCCTTTTTCTAGAAAACCCTCAACGTTTCAACCCAATTGTTTGTCCTAAAATTATATTTGCCCAATGAACGGTTATTCGCGGTAAATATGAGTGAATGCGCACGCGTATTTAATTTATTCCGATGAATAAACTCAAAGTTTCCTTGTCACTTTTAGCACAGAGTAGGCAAAGAGTTTGTGCTAATAGCTCATAGCAATGGAGAAACAAAAACGCCATGAACATATTGAGAAGTATGAGCGGAATAAAGCTCGAAAATAAGGACACGAAATGATATTCTTTCTCGCATTGGCACGACTGAAAAGCTCTTTGGATGTTGGTAGATTTCTAGAGCCTTTCAATTATCTTCGCCGCTCGCGTTTTCCTTTCAAATTCATCCACCCATGGATAAATGAGGTAACGAGATCTCCCGTATTTTCCTTGCACTGTACACACAGACACACACGCAAGAGAGGTTTTTGCCGCGCCCGTGTCTCGTTACTTTAATAATCCTTGAACGTGGCACCGTCAGAGATCCTTGGCATCCAACGTGCACAAGTCTCGCGAATGGATGGAAAAAATCTTGCACGTATCGCGAGAACGAAATAATCATTTCTCTTCGTCTTCGTCGACCTCATATTCGCGCAATCGAACGTGAGTTACGTGAAAATGTCACCATTTTATGGGAAAAAATAATTGGGACGATTTTAACAAAAAAAAATATAACGAGTATTATATTTTCTATATTTGCTCATAGCGTTTTGTTTCTCAAATCTGCTGCCACAATACGATAAAACATCGGGGATAAGAGCAACGTATATATGAATTTGAAGCATTATTTTGCCGGAGTTCGGGATCGAACGTAAGTTACGTGAAAATGTCACCATTTTATGGGAAAAAATAATTGGGACGATTTTAACAAAAAAAAATATAACGAGTATTATATTTTCTATATTTGCTCACAGCGTTTTGTTTCTCAAATCTGCTGCCACAATACGATGAAACATCGTGAATAAGAGCAACGTATGTATGAATTTAAAGCATTATTTTGCCGGAGTTTGCTCAGATCACGCTGATGTTACTACGAATGAAATGTACGAAAGACTTGAGTGAATCCTCAAAATATGTTCCAGGACCAAGTGTCCCCGTGGTACAGATGGTGGAAGAGCACGGTAAATGTGAGACTCGTGATGGAGAGTCATGAACAATCTCGGCAGTCGCTTCTGGCGATGAGAAATTTCCCAAACGCCAGAGTGACGGGATCCTTTGCGAGGACCGAAAACGCGAGCATTAATGCCGCGATAGAGACTCGAGCTTTGTCACCAATGACGATCGATCCGAATTCCCTTACCACCGACTAAACGATATTCGCTCCAAAGCTCAAAGGATCATCTGCCAAAAAATACCCAGCAGGCTGTGTACGGACTAACGAAAGAGGGAGCGGACCAACAATGAAAAAAAAAACCCTTCCGGTGATCCAGTGAGGGAAACTATAAGAGGGAGAGCGAGAAAGAAAGGTAAGAGAGAGAGTCTTTTCCGGAAGATTCTGTCCGACATCATCAAGCCAAAAGGGCCACATACATCGGACCGAAAGAGGGCTGTAGATAATGGAATGGGGCTGGTCTCGGTTGCCTCAGAAACTAGTGAATAATTCAAAGACCGGTGATTCACTGTGCGGATAAGGTTTCGCGATCTACGGCTCGTACTTTATACTCCTATATAAATGGCCAAAAATATATCGTAAATGCACACCCTTTCTTGTAGTTTCCAGATTCACTTAAAACTCAAAAATATATCAAATCTTTATGATTCACGTGCAACGAAAATTTTTACGTCAATCTCTTATTAATATATTACTCGATATTAATGGTAATTCTTAGAGCTGATAATGTTCAAGGGAATATGAATGCTAGGGTGTGTTATCGATCGTTGATAGAGACATTTTTATAAACCAGGTCAAAAACTGGCCCCTTGACTCAATACACCCCCGCAGTTGGCCTGGCGTCAGTACCGGCTTCAACACCACTCGCGGGAGGAAATCCGCGGGAGGAAATCCGCGGGAGGAAATCCCCTCTCCGTCCCTCCCTCTCTGTTTCTCTCCTGGTTCCTAGGCATGAGGGAGAACGGGAAGGTGTTTTCATCGTTGCTCCATTTTCCTCGTCAATCTCTCCGTTCCACCTTTCCACTTTTCTCCCGCTCCCTCTACCACTCTCTCCCTCTCTCTCTCTCTATCTCTCTCGCTCTCTGTCGCTCTCTCTTTCTCTCTCTCTCATACACTCTCTCATCCTCCCTTCTGCACTAACCAGACGAGAGCGTAGTTTCACCGAAGCGTGGCGCCTCTACCTAACGTGGCAAGGGCGAATAGCGAACAAACAAAAAGAGACAGAGGGGGGGGAGGGCGCGAGCGAGAAATGGCGTGGAGGGGTTTTTGGGGTTGATGGGCGCTGGAGGAAAGAGAGAGAAACGCAAAATGCGCGTAGGAGAACGAATAAAGGAGCGAGAGAGAGAGTGCGAGAGGGAAGCTGTTGGTGTGCTAGTGAGAGAACGAGAGAGAGAGAGAGAAAGAGAGATGAAACATCCCTCAACGTAGACAAGAGGGGTTGTGGGTGAGAGTGAGAGAGAGAGAGAGAGAAAGAAAACGAGTCGGGTCGCGGTTGGGTACGCGTAAAATATGAGCGTATACCGAGACGCTGGAACAGACGGAACGTTCGTTGGTTGAGCCTCGTAAATCCTTTATTGTGTCGCAGTGGTTTGGGAAGATTTTCTTCTTTTTTTTTTTTTTTCAAGGGTCGAAAATTTTGCAAAACGAAGCGAAAAAAAAAGAACACAAACCCCCGTGGGCAATAACATCTTGAATGTGCGGGAGAAAAAGGAGAAATGGAAAGAGTACAGGAGTGTTATATAGCGAGAAAAAGAATAGAGGTTTAGAGGACAAAGAAAGAACGAGAAGTAAAAAAGATATAGTAGATTTTTACTTACAATGGGGTAGCAGGTAGTGTAGATACCTAGTGAACAGCATGTATACATTCACAGTCTGTATCCAGAGTATTGTATGGAGTACGTGGATTGGACGACAATTTTGAGTAATTGGATTCTGGCTGGAGATGTGGAGCCGTGGTTTCCCCCTCTCTTCTCTCTTTTTCTCTTTCTCTCTTTTCCTCTTTTGCCCTCTCGACACAAAAATAACACCATGTGGAGCCGTTGAAAACGAGAACGACGTTTGTTCGACGTTCTCGCTGACCTCTTGTATCTATATGTATACAGAGGAGAATAAATCCCGTTGTAGCATCTGTATGGACCACCAACTCTCGTTTCTCGTGTATATATGTATATACCAGTAGTATACGTTTCTTCGTTTGTCCTCTCATCCGTCGTCGTTCCCTTTTGTCCGGGACGCTTCGAGTCAATGCTTTTAAGTATTCCTTTTGACGTTCCCAAAATATTATTACGATAACGGGAAAACGAGCAAATGTCCCTTATGAGATAAACTATAATATAACAAACGACGAGTATATAATTCGTGCAAAGAATATCAGTTTGGAATTTCGTTGGATAATTAACGATTTAATCGAACGAGGGGACTTTGCAATTTTTTCATATTGAACCGATATGAATAATGTTTTATTAATTACCATTTTGGTGAAAGAGACTTGTTGAAAACATACTCGTTGAATGCCTTCCATATTATGACTCTTGTTGGGATTATCCCGAAACAAAGCCATCAATTCATTCGGGCCTTTAGAAATATAATTTCGTCATATGCGTAAAGAGAAAAAACTGACTCATCATTTTATGCATGAATGGTGAAATCTTTTCCAGAAATATGCCATTCGAATGATAATCATGATTTCGAAAATGTATTGGCTGATGATAACTTTTGCGGGGTAATAGATGAGAAACAAAACCATCAATGTCGATTCGAGCATTTTCGAAAATAATTTTTTCACGAGCTTTAAAAAATAAAGGCACGTATCACTCACTAAATAAAGAGTGAAAGCTCAAATAACAAGGAAGTCTCTCGTATTTTATCAATTTTATTCATTGCTCTCTTGACGAATTCCCTGAAAACATTCTTGTCGGATAATCGAAACAAAGTCATCAATGTGCATTCGAGAGAGAATTTGAAAACGTGCTTGAAAAAAAAAAAAAAAAGGGACGCACCATTCTGTCAATAAAGAGTGAAAGCTGAAATATCGCGATGATTTATGTGTATTTGATCGTTCTCGTTGATTACGTTCTTTTTTTTTCTTTTTATTTTTTTCATCGTTATTGAGCATACGGAGGTTCAATGTGCGCATTGAATATGATTTAAATTGAAATTTATAACTGTGATCACATCGGTCTGTGATACATGATTCAACGGACTTGAATCAGCAAAACAAAGTTTATCAATGTCTGCGTATATATATATAAATGCATGTTCATTCATTCGTTCATTCATTGGAGAGGTTTGGATTTATTGAAACGGGAATGAGAGCGAGAGAGAGAGAGAGAGAGATACAGCGTTTGGGTTATACAAATGTATATTACATACAATACAGAGTGGTGTATTCGTTTCATTTTTATCGATTTGACGCGAGGAACTTCATATCGAAAGGACGGTCGGTTTTCCACTGGCCCGTATGATGCGTCGAGCAATAATTTACAAACTGTCGGATCGTTGGATCAGTTCGCGTGGACATTGGGAATCTCGCAATGGCCCATCTCTGCACTGGCTCGCTCGTGTATTACACACGTCGAGAAAAGAGAGAGAGAGAGAGAGAGAGAGTCTTTCTTTGTTCCTCTCGTGTTCCATCTATATACTTCACTTTATCTCATAGTATCTCTCTCTCTCTCTCTCTCTCTCTCTCTCTTGCAACATCCTCTCTTTTACCGCTGAGAAAGCTGCCCGTAACGAATACGATAGAGGGCTCGACATTGGCAAAAATTATTGGCACAGGGAACACGAGGCCACCACACATTTCGTTGTATTCCAATTTTCCAGATGGCTGCACCAACAGGATGAAATATTGTATTGACGAGGAAAAAAAAATCCATATATATATATATATGTGAGGGTGTATAGAAAATCGTCCCCCACCCGTGGATGTCTGTAAGAATTCGTGGGCTATTGAAGCACTTTATCAAATTCCTCTCATTTGATATACCGTTTCATCTTCTTTATTTGTCCAAGTTTATTTTTCAACTCTCAGTCATGTCGGGGATGTTCACTGAGTTTGAGCAGGGCCCAGTTTACAGGAAAAATGGTGTGCCCATATATCGAGTAACATTGATTCATTATAGTCGAATAGGATTTTATTTGAATTAAATACAAATACTTTTATCCACGTAAAATCTGTTTAGATATGCTAAGCTAAAAATCGCTCGTTTACCCGTTTAATCAATGACATCGCCAAAATAAATGAATCAATTGATGAATTATCATGAGATGTAAATTTTTTTTAATAGAGTTTTATTTGAATTAAATAAAAGTACTTTTATCTGTGTAAAATCATTTTAGATAGGCCGAGCTAAAAATCGTTTGTTTGCCCATTTGGAGTTTTATTTGAATTAAATAAAAGTAGTTTTATCTGTCTAAAATCTTTTTAGATATGCCAAGCTAAAATTCGCTCGTTTTCCCGTTTAATCAATGACATCGTTAAAATAAATGAATCAATTGATAAATTATCATGAGATGTAAATTTTTTTTAAATAGAGTTTTATTTGAATAAAATAAAAGTACTTTTATCTTTGTAAAATCATTTTAGATAGGCCGAGCTAAAAATCGCCTGTTTACCCGTTTGGAGTTTTATTTGAATTAAATAAAAGTACTTTTATCTGTGTAAAATCATTTTAGATAGGCCGAGCTAAAAATCGTTTGTTTACCCGTTTGACCAATAACATAGTGAAAAAAAAAACAATCAATCGATGAATTTTCACGAGCTTTACTTAATTTGTCAAGCCGCCAGCAACAACCATTAGCATTAATCGTCCCTTACTAAATCTTCGAGCCATGGATGCACTTTTTTTTAACCATATCGTCGATCGTTCTTGTCCAGCAAGTGTAAAGAGAATATTGACAATGCGGTTTAGCCACACGAGACACTGACCACAAACTCGTTGAAACTTCTAGAAACCGATACTATGGAATAGTACATTATATTTCAGTATACATAAATGTGCTGGTTTGATGTTGCATCGAGAGGATTTCTCCAAATCCATTAAAACTTGTGAGCGCGCCGCGAATCAAATGCGGCATTATTAAGAGCCAGAAACTGGTATTTGGGGATGGAAAAGCATGGAACGTGATATGGGAACATTCAGTCCCAGTGAGTCTGTCTCTACAGGGTTCACTCGTTTTGTTCCACGATATTATAGTTGCTAGGGTTTCGTTATTAGAATAGTTTCACTCCCAAGCGAATCAGAAACTGCATGCGACGCTCAATTAATTCCTGCAATCTCATGAGGGTTGCACGGAGTTGGAAAGAATTGATTGTTTCATGGGGTGAATTGCTGTAGAGCTTGTTGTCGAGGTAATGTTTTCGGTAAAAACACAAAATTTCCTCCTTTTACTCTCGCTCATGTCACAAGACGTTTACCCTGGAGTAGATTCGATGGGGTTAAATTAAAGATTCCTTAAAGCTCCAGCGAATTGACGAGGCTGCGATGTAACCGACGCGTCTGACAATGAATCAAATTCCATTTTTCCTCGGTGGGTCGCTTTGGTCTAATATAAAAAAAAAGGATCGGTTGGAGATTGATTTTTTGTTCACCATCTCGGTATAAGTTGGCTCTGTTATTGCGATCACGAGTTTTATTCATTATATCAATTCATTAATAGTGGAAATATTAAAATAAGATTTGTATAAATGTAAATCTGATAAAATTTTCATCATGATTCCTAAATTCTTAAGGGCCATGCACAAGTATATACCGATAAAAGCAAATGAACTCATTTAATTCTCGTTCATGTCTCACACAACGTTTGGGCTGGAGTAGATTCGATGGGGTTAAATTAAAGATTCCTTAAAGCTCTAGTGAATTGACGAGGCTGCGATGTAACCGGCGCGTCTGACAATAAATCAAATTCCATTTTTCCTTGTAGGGTCACTTTGGTCTAGTATAAAAAAAAAAAGGATCGGTTGGAAATTGATTTTTTGTTCACCATCTCGGTATAAGTTGGCTCTGTTATTGCGATCACGAGTTTAATTATTCTATTTGCAAATCAAAGGCTTTGCGTCAGTTGGCTTCGTCCAATGTGATTAAAATTAATCGTTAAGTTTTCGTCTGGTTAGAATTAATACATAAGATATTGGCATGAATCTTGTTCATCAAGACGTTTGCTTTGATCCATATTTTTCGATCAATTCATTAATAGAGGAAATATTAAAATAATGTTTCTATAAATGTAAATGTGATTAAATTTGCACCAAAATTCCTGAATTCTTAAGGTCCACACACAAGTACATACCGATAAAAGTCGACGATCGATTCATTTTGTTCAATTTTAGCCGCCACATCCTGACCTTTTAGGACTCGCGCGATTTCAAACACGAAAGGTCAATGGAAACATTTTCAAACGTCCTCGGACTTGCAGAGAATAATAAACGATGCACTGTGACTCGTCTCGTTTAATATGTAAAACGGCATTATTCTTTGAATGAGCGCGCCCCCAAATTTTGCCAGATATTCGAATGAACGTGGCTGTGTGTTCTATATCATGAGGAATGGCGTACATTTTCTTATTTTCTAGGTGTTTGTGTGTATGTGCGAGGTAAATTTTGGAAGGATGCCCTCTGAAAATTCAGAGACGATATAACAGTGGGGTCGAGAGGGGAAAATAATGTTGAGCAAAATGCACAAGCTCAAAGCGGCTGTCGGGCTTTCCGTTTGCGCGGTGAACTACCCAGTGGCTGAGTGTCTAATGGGAGAGAATACATTCATAATTAAGCTTCGCCTAGTTGAGAAAGTTTAAATTACACCCTGACGACGCACGCGTTCCCTTCTCTCTCTCACTCTCTCATTCAGAGCTCCCGTCACTCATTGGTAGCAGGAATAATGAGAATTTCAATATTCATATCTCGCCTTACGATGCGGCTATCGTTACTGGTTTATCCTGTTTTCTCCACTAGCTGTTTTAATGGTGGTTGAGGTCACGTAAATGCGAGAGGTTGCCTAATACGTATCATACAATCTAAAAGCTTTTCACTTTATGGAAATTCTCATGAAGCAAATATTTCTTTTTTTTTTACACAATTTGATTAAAAATCACAGGATCCTTCATTGAAGTTTATAGACACTGAAATAATAAATTGAAGAATCTTCTGAACGAGCAAAAAAGTCTTTACATGCATAACTAATGAAAAGCTCAATTGCTTGACTACAAGTTAAAATTCTATTAAATTTGATAACAGCACAACAAAAAAATTAAATAATAAATGATTAATTGAGTCTCCTTTTTTTTCTTATTGGTGAGTCTCGTTATTAAATGGGCTAAAAAAATTATGTTGAAAATTTTACGACGATAAATGACATATAAGTAAAAAATGTTGGGTTAAGAATGAGCGGTTCCTTGGGGCGTCGAATGATGCGCACCAACCCTATAAATCGAGGGTATAAGTTTTACCTTACATCGGCGAGCCAGACATATGGCTGAGATAAAGGAAAATGGCATAATGTATTGCGTATGGTGCACAAAGTATATACATATGTACACAAAGATATAAATATATCTAATAGTACAAGACCTTAAGGTTTACGTATTCTATATCCCTGGTGATACATTTCTCGCTGGTATTATGGCTATAGTGCGATGGGACCAGCAGAGACCTATTGCGGTACGTAAGAGCTTAGACGATATAATACGTACCTGCACAGGTACCCAAATACATTTAAGTTTACGTACACACAGACGCACGCACATACTATATATATATATATATATATATATATATATATATATATATATATATATATATATATATATAGTGTAGTAAGGCGAGACTGCACATGGCCTCGGTGTTCTCAAAATATTTAAATGCCAGACGGTAGTTCCACCAGCCTGGCGTTGTCCAGCATGACAAGAAGAGGACGGTCGAGGCAGGGATGCGAAATATGCTACTTGTCTAAGATGTGCAATTTGCATACGAAATCTCCCGAGGGTCACCACTAAAATACGGAGGTTCGTAAGTCCCTGTCAGATATAGAACCAGTTTCTCGCTGTATATTCTCAGTTTTGTCCCGTGGAGCAGCCATAGCTATCCTAAGTATGATCGTTTTAGCCATACAATTTTACTACGTGAAGATTTGAAAAAAAAAAAAAAAAAAAAAACACGATGAATCCCAGAGATGAATAAAAAGTCTAGATATTTTTATTGAGGGGCCGGAAATTTGGTCGTACCGATGTTAGATCAATTATGATAAGTCGGACCTTAGTTAATTTATTATTAAAATAATGATAATTAATAATTATTTGTAATTAAAATGAACAATTTTGTATTTTTTAAATACGTAATTGTAATTTTTCTTTGTCATTTTATGAAAAATATCTCATTTTAATATTGTGTTTTATATTAGTCATGGATGCTTTTATAGCTTCTTTAACGTAGTACAGTATCAAGTTTATATATATTTAAGTGTACTCGATTGTATTTCACTCTCGTTATCCTTTGTCTCGTCTTTCCTCTCTAGATCATTTTTATCTTTGTCGTTTTTATTCTTACGGTTAATTATAACCGAAGAAAGCTCGTTGGGCCATTCCAACGTGGTAAAATGGGCGGTACAATGGGAATAAATTAAAACGTGCATCCACGACCCTTGCAGGTGTACTCTGTGGTACCGTGATGCATGTCATATATACCTTTTGAATACGCACGTGCACACACACACACAAACACACACATATATAAATATATATATATATATATATATATATATATATGGGATATATATAGGGAGAGACAGAGGGATATATATATATACACAAAAGGAGGTAGTACCATGCGTCTGACTGAGGCGTGTAGGAATTATGATGGAAGTGGGTCGTCCGTCCCGAGCTTTTCTGTCGGAAATTTGGGCATAGCTCGTTAGTGGTCGCGTCCTCTCATCGCCACGTGAATGCTTTTTCTTGATATATATCCCGCAAATTATATATTTCACCCGAGAAAGAGAACAAGCGGTATGCATGTGATAAAAATTAAAAATACGATGTAAATGAAAACATCAAAAGACAAAAAGCCCAGGTATGTGATAAAATTAATCGTATTGAAAATAAATTGAGAAATAAATTATTATTGTACAGACAGCGGACAAAAAGTGCTGCATAAATTTATTTTATTTTAATAAAATCTATTCTAGTCGAATACATTTCGTTTGACACAAGTACAATTTATTTCAAATTACTTTTTGTTTTGCTATCAATGTGTCTCGGCAGGTGGGAGCGTATAAAAGGTTAATGGACATATATATATATATATATATATATATATATATATATATATATATATATATATTTACGTATGACGAGCCAACGATAAGATAAAACGAGCGGACTGGCCTTTGTTAACATGCACAAATTCGTCGATATACCCGATCACTCTGCATGAATTCACCACACAAGCTGCCCCTTTTGCGTTGCATTCGTTGCTGTCGGTGATACAAAAGAATTTGCGAGAGTTCGCGAAAGGCAATGGAACGAAACACCAGCAGAGTCGTGGGCAATATACCAGAGCATAGCGAAGCCAGTATAAAACCGAATCCAGAATACGACAAACGCCATAGAGAGAAAGAGAGAAAGAGAGAGAGAGAGAGAGAGAGAGAGAGAGGGAACGAGTGCGCAAGCGAAATAGCCGCAATCCAATTTTGTTTGAAACGTTCATCCATACGGAATTATGGTAACCGAATTCAAAATGTCCGGTTGGAAGTCCGTGCTCACGAGCGAACGAGACCATATACGAGCGGTCGCGATATTGCGCTAGATCGGTGGAAAAAAAAAAAAAAAAATTATAGTCGCTGGGCATATATGAGCGAGGAATTTGATGAAAAAGAGGGAATGGAAAAAAAGAATAAAAAAAAGGGGTAACAGCGTCTCCGGCTGCCGAGCAGTCGTTATCACCGAATGGTCAGGTTGCCAAATCTGGAAATTTTTAAGATCTTCTAATTTTCAATTAACAATTTTTATTAAATAATTTATCAATAAAAATTCAAGTGAATAAGAATTAAATTGAAGTAAATAACGGGTAGTATATTTCATTGAGACAGAGAATTAAAAGAATCATTTTTTTTTTGCAACAAAAAAATTCTTATCCGTTGGTATGAAAATATTATAGTGGAAACGAACACTAGTCATTCCCTGGGTCCGGCTATCTTTTTCTTCAGCATTCCCTTTTTATAATTAACAAAATTTCCTATTGCAAATTTTCGAATTTTCTACTCAACGATAAAAATACACAAAAGAGATGAAATAAATATTTAAAAAAATAATAATAATAAAACAATACCAATAAGAAAAAAGGAGGATCAAGTTCACTTGGCACAGAAAATGAATAAAGTGTAACAAGTTTGAATCTTTCGAGAAATCGAATTACATTTTATCTGCACCTGATGCTAATCAACGAAGCTGAAATGATTCGTGCATGGGGTAGATTTTTTTTCCATAGGGGAGAAAAACCGTATCGTTACGATATATACGTGTGTGTTGAGAGTTTATTTATATACATATTACTATAGAGTACCATTCGGCGAGCATAACGAGCACAATTGAATTTCCGAATTGAATTCGATCGTTCAATTGCCCTGATTCACATCCTTTTTGCGGACATATGGACCAACGAAATAGACCAATTTAACGCGCTTCTCGTCCATTGCAAGAAAAAAAAAAAACTATAAATAGCAATTTACCGAACTTAAATAGCTGATGATTGCAATTTTGTTTCAATTTTCCGATTCCAATTGCTTCTTCTCTTATAAAATATATTTACACCGTTCCAATCGCCTCTCTTGTTTGATATTTGCATTTATAATTTATCGTTATTAGCAGCAGTTTTTTCAACATTTTATTTTTCCCTAATTTTTCCTATTAACAATATTAAAGATATATATGTATCATATGATGCTTTGCAAGTTTTTTAGTTGAGCGATTTGCAAAATTCTATTTTGTAAAATCAGTTTATCTCGTAGCTCGAAGGAAAAGCCAATCCGTTTTCCTTCCATCGATATTCTACGTGCGGTTTCCGTTTTACTTCTCATGTCACACAAGCAAAAAGGCGTATAGAGCTTTTCTTATACTGAATCGATGAGAGAGAGAGAGAGAGAGAGAGAGAGAGAGAGAGAAGTTTCCGGCTTTCTCGACCCGCGCGTAAGATCCTTTTGTCCGCGCGGTCAACCAGTTATTAACGTTAAAGGATTTCTTGACCTCCCGCTTTCTCCACTCCGTTCCTTCGATACCACATCCCGCCATCGTCGCTCTAGCTATTATAGCTGAGCTATATACTATACGAGTACGCTTTGAGAATCCTTTATAGCAGAGACGGAGCACCATTTCCTGCCAATGAGTAATGAACTCGAATAGACGTTGCAGCAAATTTGCCCTCAACCCCCCCCCCCTCTCATTCTCATTCTCTCGCGCTCTTTCCATTCTCTCCCCGTACCAACGCTTAAATTCAATTCCACGTCCAAGTACGATAAAATTGTTAACGTTACGACAACCCATAAAAGACAGAGTGATTATCCTGCTTAGATGTTTAATCACAAAATCTACCCCTAGTTCCAACTCAAGTTAAATATACCCTCTCGCTTTTGATACATTTTCTTTATTGCTATTAGTCTATTTCATATTAATCAAGCTTCAAATATTTTCCAAGAAATCCTCAGAATTATATGACAGCTCGTCAGTTAATAAAATTATTATTGACCAAACCGTCCAAAAAGCATATCCTTCAACCATTGCCATGAGAAAGTAAGTAGGAAGTAAATAAGATATTCCAGCAATCCCGAAGGAGGATGAACGAGGAGAAATTAATGTTCCATGTTGGTTATAGCTCTCATATAGAGACGAAACGGATTGATACTGCCCCGAATAAGTGGAAATGGCGTGGAGCGATGAAATCCTCGCTAGATTTCTTTTCGCGCGTGATCCTCGCAGATTGGAAAAGTTCGGTAGCTCAATCCACCCCTCTCTCCCTTTTTCTTTGTTTCGCGACTCGGTAGTCCTTGGAGGAAAAAACCTATCTTGTGCCTTCAATTTCTCACTTATATTTCCAAGCCAACACCCCCCCCCCCCACCCCTCTCCCTCCACCTCACCCCTCCCGCATCCCTGAGAAAAAGTCAATAAGGAGATCGACGACCTGCACTCAATCGTCTTCGCGTTTTTCATGATTAGTCATTCTATATGAGAATTGATGAATCTGGATTGGTTTCGGCGATCCAATGAGAACATTTTCGGAAGTTTTTCGTTCAGTGTGATGTGATAAGGAACTTTTGTGTGGGGAGTGATGATTTAATTGATCGATGAAAACGTTTTAGTCGTTAAACACAACCGGAGTGTAAATGAGTAATCTTGAGAATATGAGAGTAAGCCAGGTCATAGGAGATGCAGATGATGATAGAATAATTTGATCCTTCGGGGATCAAAGGTGAGTTGATGGAGCGTAAACACAATTTGTCCATTTACCTGACTGAGAGATATCCCAATGAGATCCAATGAGAGCGATCCAACGAGAGAATTTTCGGAAGTTTTTCGTTCAGTGTGATGTGATAAGGAACTTTTTTGTGGGGAGTGATGATTTAATTGATCGATAAAAAAGTTTTAGTCGTTAAACACAACCGGAGTGTAAATGAGTAATCTTGAGAATATGAGATTATTCTCATATTCTCAAGATTACTCATTTACACTCCGGTTGATAGGAGATGCAGGATCATAGGAGATGCAGATGATAATAGAATAATTTGACCCTTCGGGGATCAAAGGTGAGTTGATGGAGCGTAAACACAATTTGTCCATTTACCTGACTGAGACATACCCCGTATGGTAGACGCATGATAAGACTCATGGTCATAGCTCGCGATGGTATTCCATCTCTAAAATCACATGGGATATGAGGGAGATCCAAAGTGTGTAGATAACGAGCGTTGGTAAGTGCCACGTCTGCATTTAGCAAGACCTCGCGAGTGTCACGAGACGGATATACAGACGGTCCGAGCCACCTATGACCATTCCACGATTGGCTATTATACGCCCCGTCGCCGAAACTCCCAGTTAACTTCGTTCATCAGAGCGAGACAAGAATGAGGAGACATGGATAAATCGTGATGATCGAGGCAATAGATCAAAGGACCGGAAATGACTGGATTGCAAGCTCTTGTATACGAAGTGACGAAGTAGCGCTATGACAAATGAGCCAAATGTGTCAACTAAAATTAAAATTGTGACTTTGAAAAGAATTGAAAAGTTCAGTATCGAAGGCAATAATGAAAAGTAAATTTCAATAAAATGATATTGGCATGATGACTGAATCGTGTTATGATTCGTCGGATGACAATGCTTCGTTTGGAGATTTCAGCTTGGTTTTCTCTATATGTTTGAGGAAGACCAAGATGGTGAATTTCTGTTCTCGATAAATGTGTCCTTCGATTGAATTGAATCGGTATCGCGTCTCATTGCTAAATGCACCTGGTGCTGCAGCACCATATTGCTGGAGAAACGGGTTAGAATTTCGGATTACGATTTGGCAAGGGAGAACAAGAACACTTTGTCAAGTCTGTTGAACTATCGGAACGTCGGTCGTTGAATCTAAAAGCCCATCTCGTAGCCCAGATTCAATGTGCCTCGATTCTATGACCATTACCGAAGGACTTGAAACATCCCTTTTGCCAATCATTCAATGTCGTCTGTTGCTGGTATTATATATTGTCATTCCTCCTCCTCATTCTCTTCTTCTCTTCTCTTCTCAACCTTCCTCCCCTCTTCTCATTTCTGTATTCACCGAGACTGATTCATTATACAAATGGATGTCTGGCTCTCGTACCCAAAATATCGGCAGGACATCGAGCTCATAACATCGAGTAAACTTTCGAAAACTCACTATATATATATATATACTCGTTGACATACAAACAAACACATTGATTTCAAGATCCATGACAAATTCGACTTGATGGATTAATCCAAATGTTACATGTCAACAGATTCAACATGGCGTTCGGAGCCTTTTCTCCGTGCTAGCGTTAATTTAAACGTTATTAGAGTAATCCAATTAGCGTATTGTTGAGCTTCCTCGTAAACTGTTCATGCAATAAGATCAGAGTGTTGATTCTGTATCGCAGCAATGTTTGTAATTGCAAGCGTATAATGGTGAGAGTTTGCATCCGAGAAACAAGATTTATAGTTAAATCATCTGAATTTTATTTAAATCTCGTCCTCTACTAAACTTTCAGTTTATTCCAAATGAATAAAATATTTAACTTGAATAGAACTTTAGTACGATTTATGCTGTTTACGCACCCCTACATAAGACTATAAATGATTCTACTAATTCGCATATCCCACGAATTTCAGCTTGCGTAAACTCTTAAGGTGTAAAATCTTTTTCGTTTACGTTTAAAATTGGCACTGTGTCAGTTTTGCGTATAAAAAAATCAAATTTGCATTTCCAAAACATCGCATTATACAATGTGTCCGCGTAAACATTTATCAAAGTTCGTAGGTTAATTATTTTACGATCTGTCATTTCCTCAGTTATTAAATATATTTGTTTAATTAAATCGTAAAAAAAAAAAAATTATTTAAAATCGATTAAAACTATTTAAATATATACCCATTTATTTAACTTCAGCTAAATCATTTTTCTCGCGTGTGTTGACGTGAGCAGTAGACAAGAAAATAATAGTCTCCATTGAGAGGAGGAACAAGAGCGATGGAAAAGTGGAACGTTCGAATGAGATGTTGAAAAATTATAAAGTTGGTAGCTCACTCGATTGTAATGACACACGAGAAGATATTAGCCATTGAGGAAGAAAACGGATTTGAGGTGTAAATATTCCAAAGTAATTCCCTTTGTCGCCTCTTACGATCAACGCAATTCAGTCCTGACAACATTGCTTTATCCGTGTGCTCTTGTAACTCACGCACAGAATATATCATTCCACGAAGGCGAGTCTAGCACTGTTGGTAGAATTAATGTCGCCCTCAGGGCATAAACATCCAACAAATCTCCTACGTATATGGGAAAACACGTCAGCGCAATTCCACAATCGGGCAAAATTGTAAGTCTACAGTTGAACTTGTATACTCGCTACTCTGCGGTTCACCATGGTGTAAAATTTCACGGATGTGTGCCACGTGAAAATTGGTGAAATGTAATTAGTGATATTAACGGATTCCACTGCGAGTCCCTAAACCGTGAAAATCCGATAATTCGTTGATGATGATAATTTTGTATTATATACATGTGGATTTTGCAGGCCAAATATTATTTGCAACAAATCTTTTTTCCTAATTACAACAGTCATTCAATTTAAAATTGAAACAATAATTTGCCTTCAATAAATTCTGTCCTGTTTTTGTTGTAAAACATTGTAAAAATTAAATATACGTGAATTTTTATCTCACGTTAAATCGCAGCAACTCCCTCGAGTATCATAGAAAATCGCTGATGATCATGGATGAATTTATCACAATAGATAACGTAAGTGATATATAGACATTTAAGTTTTTTTTCATATTAGCCATTTTTCGGTGCTTCGTATAATCATAACGCTATACACCGAAGAGTTTGCGGTCGTTGTATGAATGAGTTAGTCTGTGTAGCTGTATAGCTCGCGCGTGTGTATGTGTGTGTTGTTAAAGGAGGAAATAGGTTAGCCAGGCGTTCCTCATTCCGCCATCATCAGGCTGGTAAAACGGCACGGTCGCTCTCTCGCAGCTATGACTGAAATATTTAAGTATCTAACGAGGTTTTCACGGGTTAACGTTGCCGCCCGAAGAGAGAATTCTGGAGCCCAGAGTGTCGTGTACGGGAGAATATGATGGGAAAATAGAACGACCAAGAGACGGTAGCTGTAACGATACTGTGGATCAAAATGGGACTGAGTAATACTTTGCCGGTTTTGTCGGACACGAGGGGTATCTCAAGACCATACAAAATGGATCAATAATGCTTCAGCTTGATAGTACGAGGTATATTATCTCGTCCAGTGTGTGTGTGTGTGTGTGTGTATGGTCCGATATATATATATATATATATATGTAATACATACGACACCTTATCAACGGGATACGTTGGTCAAGAGAGGACAATCCAACCCAACTCAATTTCATTAACAGTCATTACGCTCTAAGTACCTTTCACGTGTTATACTACACAATATATATGTGCTTGTCCTTGCTTCCTACTATTATACCGATAAGGTATTTAAAATATAACGGCGGACAGTTTTGTAGTCGGAATGATCTTTGCTGATCAACAACTTGGAAAAATAAATATTTTTGCACATTTTTTGTACGAATATATATGTATATATACTTAGTTCAGAGACTCATTTACGAATGGATTCATGGTGAGAGGAAAAAATCGAAAAAATCATGGGAAATGATCAAAAAAAATCAAAATCCATTTTTTTTTTAACATGCTGACCAAAGGAAGTGCATGGATAGAATATGAAAATCAGGCTGATACGGGGGTAGATTTGTCGATGAGGTGGGGCTAGAAAAGAAACGTGGGAAGAAAAAGAGCGGGACAGAGAGAGAGAGAGAAAGAGAGAGGAGGGAATCTGACAATGAGAGATGCATGAGAGAGCTTTAGCTTGATAGCACGAGGTATATTATCTCGTCCAGTGTGTGTGTGTGTGTGTGTATGGTCCGATATATATATATATGTAATACATACGCACCTTATCAACGGGATACGTTGGTCAAGAGAGGACAATCCAACCCAACTCAATTTCATTAACAGTCATTACGCTCTAAGTACCTTTCACGTGTTATACTACATAATATATGTGTGCTTGTCCTTGCTTCCTACTATTATACCGATAAGGTATTTAAAATATAACGGCGGACAGTTTTGTAGTCGGAATGATCTTTGCTGATCAACAACTTGGAAAAATAAATATTTTTGCACATTTTTTGTACGAATATATATGTATATATACTTAGTTCAGAGACTCATTTACGAATGGATTCATGGTGAGAGGAAAAAATCGAAAAAATCATGGGAAATGATCAAAAAAAATCAAAATCCATTTTTTTTTTAACATGCTGACCAAAGGAAGTGCATGGATAGAATATGAAAATCAGGCTGATACGGGGGTAGATTTGTCGATGAGGTGGGGCTAGAAAAGAAACGTGGGAAGAAAAAGAGCGGGACAGAGAGAGAGAGAGAAAGAGAGAGGAGGGAATCTGACAATGAGAGATGCATGAGAGAGCTTTAGCTTGATAGCACGAGGTATATTATCTCGTCCAGTGTGTGTGTGTGTGTGTGTATGGTCCGATATATATATATATGTAATACATACGCACCTTATCAACGGGATACGTTGGTCAAGAGAGGACAATCCAACCCAACTCAATTTCATTAACAGTCATTACGCTCTAAGTACCTTTCACGTGTTATACTACATAATATATGTGTGCTTGTCCTTGCTTCCTACTATTATACCGATAAGGTATTTAAAATATAACGGCGGACAGTTTTGTAGTCGGAATGATCTTTGCTGATCAACAACTTGGAAAAATAAATATTTTTGCACATTTTTTGTACGAATATATATGTATATATACTTAGTTCAGAGACTCATTTACGAATGGATTCATGGTGAGAGGAAAAAATCGAAAAAATCATGGGAAATGATCAAAAAAAATCAAAATCCATTTTTTTTTTAACATGCTGACCAAAGGAAGTGCATGGATAGAATATGAAAATCAGGCTGATACGGGGGTAGATTTGTCGATGAGGTGGGGCTAGAAAAGAAACGTGGGAAGAAAAAGAGCGGGACAGAGAGAGAGAGAGAAAGAGAGAGGAGGGAATCTGACAATGAGAGATGCATGAGAGAGCTTTAGCTTGATAGCACGAGGTATATTATCTCGTCCAGTGTGTGTGTGTGTGTGTGTATGGTCCGATATATATATATATGTAATACATACGCACCTTATCAACGGGATACGTTGGTCAAGAGAGGACAATCCAACCCAACTCAATTTCATTAACAGTCATTACGCTCTAAGTACCTTTCACGTGTTATACTACATAATATATGTGTGCTTGTCCTTGCTTCCTACTATTATACCGATAAGGTATTTAAAATATAACGGCGGACAGTTTTGTAGTCGGAATGATCTTTGCTGATCAACAACTTGGAAAAATAAATATTTTTGCACATTTTTTGTACGAATATATATGTATATATACTTAGTTCAGAGACTCATTTACGAATGGATTCATGGTGAGAGGAAAAAATCGAAAAAATCATGGGAAATGATCAAAAAAAATCAAAATCCATTTTTTTTTTAACATGCTGACCAAAGGAAGTGCATGGATAGAATATGAAAATCAGGCTGATACGGGGGTAGATTTGTCGATGAGGTGGGGCTAGAAAAGAAACGTGGGAAGAAAAAGAGCGGGACAGAGAGAGAGAGAGAAAGAGAGAGGAGGGAATCTGACAATGAGAGATGCATGAGAGAGCTTTAGCTTGATAGCACGAGGTATATTATCTCGTCCAGTGTGTGTGTGTGTGTGTGTATGGTCCGATATATATATATATGTAATACATACGCACCTTATCAACGGGATACGTTGGTCAAGAGAGGACAATCCAACCCAACTCAATTTCATTAACAGTCATTACGCTCTAAGTACCTTTCACGTGTTATACTACATAATATATGTGTGCT
Organism: Dyspetes luteomarginatus; assembly: GCA_963669185.1. NCBI lineage: Eukaryota > Metazoa > Arthropoda > Insecta > Hymenoptera > Ichneumonidae > Dyspetes > Dyspetes luteomarginatus. The sequence continues at coordinate 11,105,884 of OY769911.1, read as the reverse complement.
TGTCCTTGCTTCCTACTATTATACCGATAAGGTATTTAAAATATAACGGCGGACAGTTTTGTAGTCGGAATGATCTTTGCTGATCAACAACTTGGAAAAATAAATATTTTTGCACATTTTTTGTACGAATATATATGTATATATACTTAGTTCAGAGACTCATTTACGAATGGATTCATGGTGAGAGGAAAAAATCGAAAAAATCATGGGAAATGATCAAAAAAAATCAAAATCCATTTTTTTTTTAACATGCTGACCAAAGGAAGTGCATGGATAGAATATGAAAATCAGGCTGATACGGGGGTAGATTTGTCGATGAGGTGGGGCTAGAAAAGAAACGTGGGAAGAAAAAGAGCGGGACAGAGAGAGAGAGAGAAAGAGAGAGGAGGGAATCTGACAATGAGAGATGCATGAGAGAGCTTTAGCTTGATAGCACGAGGTATATTATCTCGTCCAGTGTGTGTGTGTGTGTGTGTATGGTCCGATATATATATATATGTAATACATACGCACCTTATCAACGGGATACGTTGGTCAAGAGAGGACAATCCAACCCAACTCAATTTCATTAACAGTCATTACGCTCTAAGTACCTTTCACGTGTTATACTACATAATATATGTGTGCTTGTCCTTGCTTCCTACTATTATACCGATAAGGTATTTAAAATATAACGGCGGACAGTTTTGTAGTCGGAATGATCTTTGCTGATCAACAACTTGGAAAAAGAAATATTTTTGCACATTTTTTGTACGAATATATATGTATATATACTTAGTTCAGAGACTCATTTACGAATGGATTCATGGTGAGAGGAAAAAATCGAAAAAATCATGGGAAATGATAAAAAAAAATCAAAATCCATTTTTTTTTTTAACATGCTGACCAAAGGAAGTGCATGGATAGAATATGAAAATTAGGCCGATACGGGGGTAGATTTGTCGATAAGGTGGGGCTAGAAAAGAAACGTGGGAAGAAAAAGAGCGGGACAGAGAGAGAGAGAGAGAGAGAGAGAGAGAGAGGAGGGAATCTGACAATGAGAGATGCATGAGAGAGCAGATCTTTTGCCTATCCGGCAAAGGCCGAGAAGAATATTATATCTGGGTCAGTGAATATATGAATACAATATTCACCAGAGTGTCCACATCCATTGTGGATATTCTTCCAATGCCATCGTGCTACTTGTAGTGGAAAGTCGTAAGTTAGAGTACATCACCACGAAAACCAGGAGAGCGTAGAAGTCTTTAGGGGGTATAAATTTCGATATTATTACTCATTTTTTTTTTTTTTTTTTAGTAATGAACAAATATGAGCAAAGTCGTAATATTCATTACAATTTTTTGGTCCACTCACGTGAAGATATTAGATATTTAAAAAACTAATTTATATCAATAGTCCGCTGCAAATACGATGTTTCCGGTAATTATCTTAACAATAACAATAACAACAGTAATAATCATAACAATTTAGTGTACTTACCACTCAATTTATTAATCTACTTAATGTAATTAGGTCAGCTGGATTTTGTTAATTTTGCAATCTGTGTGTTTCCATTTTTCATGTATTTTTGTTTTGTTATCATCGTGTGTTAAATCGCGAAGAGCACTTGGAAGAAATTTGTCATCCAGTCATTCACCGATCTCTCTGAGTTTACATTTCAACAGTTTAATGTGGGCATTGGTATAATTATTATCAGAGGTGACAATGCAATTCTCGAAAACAAAGTCTCGCGTTAAAAATTGTTTGGTTGAAATTTTATTTCTCACGTTATCTCGTTCATTTGGTGATGGATCTGCTGTGTTTTATTTTCGTTATCATTCATGTGTTTTAGGGCAAATATAAATAGCCTTGGAAGAAACTTACTTTCCGGTCATTCGCCAATTTCTCGTAGTTATACTTAAAGGGTTCGATATTGTGTGAACGTTGGTATATTATTATTATATATATATATATTTGAGGTGACAATGCGATTCTCGAGAAGACAAACTCTCGTGTGTGACGTTTCGAACATTCTATACCTCTGTTGGGAGGTGCGACCGGCTTTATACCCGTGAATCGGCGGAGATGTCGATAGCTTTGTATATATATATATATATATATATATATATACGTATAGGAGGGAAGATATCCTTGAGTCGGACTCTTGGAGAAACCGCACGGATGGCTCAAGTGGGACAAGCACTGGTACGAATTCCTGGCCCATTGCCAGGTGTCGAATCGAAGTGATACGATTGTCATGACATCACGCCCACTGTACGCGAGAGCGAGATCGAGAGGGAGAGAGAGAGAGAGAGCGAGGGCGAGAGCGAGAGAGCTGTTACCACTCAGACGTTCTTCCCGGTTACCCATCGAACGCGTTGGAGCTCCTGAGAACCCGCAAACTCCTTCATCCTAACGATCTCCTCTTTCCCACCATTTGGCTCTCTCGCATTCCCCTGCGCGTCATCAACTTATCTGTCCCGAGAGAATCACAAAAATTGGATTCTTACGCGTTGCGTTTTATTCTCGAAGCTGTATCGATATAAATAAGTTCATTTTAATAAGGCTCTCGCACCAGACTAAGTATAAACTGAATAAGTATCCCCTATTGTGTGGTAATAAATATCTCTATTATCGGGCTGATCAATTGTTAGATAAAAATACAATTTTCTATAAACTTTTAAATGATAATATAATTAGTTATAATTCATCAACAATATTTTCCACCTCTGTCTCAAAAAAATAAAAATAAAACATGCATCTCGAAACTTTGATCATTACTGATCGTTCACCAGGATCAAGTGAGTCCATCAGTGAAATGGAATCTCTTTCGTTGGACTCGTACGTGGCATTTTTCATCCTATTGCAAGAATCTTTACTATGATGAAAAAAATATATAAACACAGCGTGGAGCTTTTAATTATTTAATCATTTAATTTTAATTATTTAATTACGAGGATATATAAAAGCTTGCATCAGCCAAAAAACTTGCATCGTTTGTATATTTTAGAGCTCGTAACAATCTCGTGGTTTAGTGTTCAAAATTTCTCTCACAGAGAAATTTTCAGTTACCGCGAGAGAAACACGAGGGGTAGTTATTTCGCGGTTCTTGCAAGAAATACCACAGGCGACACTCTCTTTCGATGTATGCACGCGAAATTTGGGCATCTACTAAATTCCATATTATATATATATATATATATATATATATATATATATACTTATGTATGTATATATATACTTATGTATGTATATATATACTTATGTATGTATATACATATACAAGATATGGTAGTACTTATGGTAGTGATTGTTCTGGTGCTGCCTCGTAGCGGCGCGGTAGGGAACAAGCCAGAAGCCAGATTACATATTATGTGTGGCTTGCAGAGTCAGCGGTTATTACGAAACGCGACGTTCCATGAGAGAGAAAACAGGGGAGAAAACGTACCGTGGTATATGGCCGAAGAGAGAGAGAGAGAGAGAGAGTCCTGCTGTACTTGTTACTGCCGTATTTTCCAGCAAGCTTCCCTCCCTGCGCATCAGCTCATTCGCTACACTCCTTTCTCGTTTTCGACTTTTTTCAGTGAGCTTTTTTTCTTATTTGCTCCCGGCTCGCCCTTTCTCTCTCTCTCTCTCTCTCTCTCTCTGTTTCTCTTTTACTCATTCCGTCTTTTCTTTCGAGTAATGGACTTTACGTACCGGAAGATAAATGTACGGGCAACATGCGCGGGCATTTGCCGAGTGTCACGCTCACTCTTTCTCTCCCTCTCTCTCTCTCTCTCCTTCTTCTTAATCCTCATTCACAATGCGACAGTCCAATTTTTTTCCGTTTTTGGGACGGTATGTTTGTCGTCACTAAGCAAAATGGACATGAGCCACACTTTTTTTGAATCGAGATAAGGCAACATTTGAAATTAGACCGAATGCTAATTATTATTATTATTATTTTTTTTACTTAATATATTCTTCTCTTCACGAGGATTTGAGGTGAGTGATCCGATGGAACAATCATTAAAATTAATTTTGAATATTTTTGGATAAATATTAATTATATATTTATACAGATATATATATATATAATTGAAGTCAATTATTTTTTTATTGTAAATTATTATTTTGAATAAGCTCCTCGTAAGAAGGAGACAATAACGGTGAGTGGCGGATATGAATGTATAAACTGGTGAATACCAGTGAACAGGACAAAAACATCAGGATAAAATGGTTAGCACATGGATGCACGCCCGAGGGAGGGAAAAAACAGGAACAAGGAAATGGTTACGCATCCGGGCTTTTATACGTTGGGACAACTTCTGTGAAACGGAAAAGAGCATTTTGCCACGAGAGACTTTGCGTTTTCCAAGTAACATTATGCTGTGTAGTACACATGAGATAATATTATATGTTATATATATATATAGTGTGGGTTAGCTCAGAGCAATTTGTATGGACGAATGAGACGAATAAGAAGAGATATGACAGATAGACGCACAGAGAGCAAACTTTTCTCACTGCGAGCTGAAATTACTTTGATGATGAGAGTGAAATTTTGGTCATTCATGTCCTCCTTTTCTCTTCTGGAGGTCCCAATGAAATGTTTAAATCTTCGAGCAAAGTCCTCGTTACTTGAGACTATTTGAGGAAATTCGTCGACTCACTATACGAGGTAAAACGAAAAAGAGCTCTCAAAAAGTTGCGATATTCGAATTCAACTGTTTATCACATTGAAATAAACATTTTCCTTTTTTTTTTGATTGGCTAAAAAGTCATTTAACATTATAAATTCTCCCGTAACTTGAAAATGCCTTAACAGCATTTATTTATTTATTATTTATTTATTTATTATCAACATAATCGCAAACTAAAGGAAATATAATTTTTCCCATAAACGGTTACCGCCTATGTGCTTGTGAATTTTCAGCTAATAATTTCCATATACTCTTTAATTTTCAACTTTACTCACGAGCGTGAAGATAAAATGTTGAAGAGTGTTTCAGAGACAGATATATTGAGACTATTAATCTGCATTGGAGCGAAACTTTTTGAGAGCCCTCGTGTGCATCGTTCGGTTTTATCATGATCGTTTATATTGTCGTGTGTGTGTGAGGTATCTCTGAGGAAAAGAGTACTCGACACATTTGCTCTTTCATCGTCGAATCTCACGAGAGATATTAAGTGGTGCTCTCAGAATCGTGTCCACTTATCCGAGTGGCCGTGTATATGAAAGAGAAAATGTTTCCCGCGTTTAACTCCAATGGGACGTTAGATGTACTAGAGTTATTTGGGTAAATACTTAAACAGTTTTATCGCAATGAAAGCCTCTCAGTGCTATATATATTCGCATCAATTAGTGGCTACTGCACATTTACACTGAGAAAAAAGATTTCGTTGAATTAATCAACTTTCATTTGGATCTTGGCCTACTAAACCTTTTCATTGATTTTACATGAATTATAGATTTAACTTGACTGAATTTTTTCATTGATTAATTGGGTCGGGTAGCTATAAACAGGGCAATCGAGGCGTATCAAATACATTTGTTTATTCTTCGTTAAAACAAATAAATTCCAAATAATTTGTTTGGAATCGATTAAAAGAATTTAAATATACTACATATATTTAACTTTAACTAAACTTTTCTAATTAGATAAACACATGTACAATATAATATTAATAAGAATAATAATAATGCACTTTTTCTATTTATTCAGCAAATTATTCACATTTCATTGAATCAAATGTAAAATTTAATTCTATTAATTCATCACTGTCGCTAATCTCACGTAGATTAATTTCAGAATGGCGTATCACATTACTAATCCGCTCTATGATGTTAAAAATACGAACCCTCCTGTTATTAATTCACTTTCATTAATTTTAATTAATTATCTTCTACGTGTATATTTTAAGGATAAAATTGAGTTTCAAATTTTTTATTGACTTTAATTAAGGACATGCCTGTACATAAGGATGCAAGTGCACACAACGTGCTTATACGCATTTCCGAATGTATGAGAGAAATAAAATGTTTTTTTTATTCATCAATTGGAATGAGTATCGGTGACGTTGAACAGCCATCAAAGCTTCGATGATTCGTGATTATTTTATGGAGCATTCTAATGCGACAGAGGGGCGAGAGCGAGAGAGAGAGAGAGAGGGAGAGGGAGAGAGAGAGAGAGAGAGAGAATATCGAAACAGCGTCCATTAACGTTTATGAGAGTATTAGGGACATCCTTGATTACTAGCGAAGGGTTCTCTAGTTGTACAGGCATTTACTAGTATTTAGGATGAATACATGGTTCGACAATGACGATAGCTGATGCTACTGATGCTATATATTGTTCATTGGAATCATCGAATTTCGACATTTCGAGCGCATATACGCGTTATACATACGATATCTAATGCTCACTTGCATGAGAATGAGGCGGATTTTGATCGAACATATGAGCCCAACCTAAAAACACGTATGCATAAATGATTATTCTTCCACATTTTTTTACGTTTCCATTGGATTTTTTTTTAATTCAGCGAAAAAAGGTCGCTCCGGTTTGTACTGTGCAAAAAATTCCCGATGGCATTCAGGATAGTCAAAAATAATACAGAGAAAAATCCAATACGTTTCGTGGAACAAAAAAAAACGTAAAAAGTACGAAAAACATCGATTTTCATAAGGCCATAATCATGTTTCTGAGTTTATCCGATTTATACGTATTTTGAGGGTTTTGGAAACCTCGTTCATCGTAGACTCAGAGAATGCCGCTTGAAATATTCTTATATCTTTATTTTTTTAGCCGTAAAAGCACTTCGAGACTCAGAGAAATCGTGTTCGATTTTTTTTCATTTTTATTTTTATTGTCGTTCAATGAATCGAGAAGCGTTTTGGTGCTTGAACGATTACGGACAAAAACGTTTATCCATCGGAAACCAAAATTATATGAATTTCATGGGCAACTCATTTTTGCATTTTTCTCCGGGAACTAACAAAAATTGACTCGAAATTTTATTTTCCCGAATATAGCAATATTTATGCATATTTTTTTTTCTTTGTAGACCGAGAATCAATATCAGGAGCAAGGTGGAGGAGAGACAAAGGTATGACAAAATTATGTCTATTTTCATTAAAGTTGATTAAAGCTTCGTAGTTGAATTTTCCGAACGACGAAAAACCTTTTTGACTTTATGCCACGGGGCATTATAATATCAGTACTGCGGTATGTATATATGTATAATATATAATAATATCAGCCTTGTGCGCAGCTCGGACGTGAGAAATTTGTTGCAGTCATCTCTCTCTCTCTCTCTCTCTTTTCCGCTCATATCATTCGTTTTCTCTCGTCGTCCTCTCACTATGGACATGTATGCTGGGCAAAATGTGTTGGCTTCTAGCACACACGCACACATTCACGTCTCCCGTCCTGAAGATTTATTACCCTCGGAATATCCGCCCAGTCGTTAATAATATTCTTTTTCTCGTAGGACTATATCTAGTGTCTATTTTGCCTTCTCATTCGCGGATCGAAGAGCTTTCACAGAAAAATGAGAGATGGATATAAGGTTCGAACGAGAGACCCACTCTTGATAACCATTGTTCAAGCAAAATAACTCTTAATAAATATGGGAAACAATTTTTTTTTTATATCTATAATTTTGGCGAATTCCTCAAATTTTAGCTAATCGAATAATTTTTTTTTGCAAAAAATGCATACATTGGCGCACAGGGCTCAAAAATTCACGGGAACTATTGATTGGGCGAAAAAAACAATCAGGGAACCGATGAGAATTAAAAAATTATATATGTATTCGTTTGAAGCTGTAAAAAATTCAACATCGATTATTCGATATTTAGAAAATCGGACAGTTGTAAGGTTCAGCAAACATTTTTATTTCGTCATATACCAAATGAGCATCGAGGGTTTTTACGAAGTATACATTTTTAAATTTCCAAAAATTAACGTGCTCGATTTTTTTATTTTTTAACTGTAACATCGATGAGCTGAAAATCATCGAACCGGCCCCACTTTGTGCATGAGATATTTTTTTACATATAAATACGTACCTTTTCAAGACGCAACTAAAACCGAAAAATGCGTTTTTGCAAACTGCGGTAATATATATATATATATATATATACATATATATATTAGGTGCGAGCACCAAATATAATAGGTGCGTGCACCAAATAATACATGTACGGCTCATGGGCATCGTCGTGTGAGGCATGCAGCTCGCGTGGTTTATTAAAATCCACCAAGAGGAGAAAGGGTGTGTGTGTGTGTGTGTGTGTGTGTTTGTGTGTAAGAGAGAGAGAGAGAGAGAGAGAGAGAGAGAGAGAGCGAGAAGGGCGGAATACGTAATCACAGGCTCAATATTCATCATATACGCCATGGAAACTCTGTGAAGTCACGCTGTGAAATTGTATAATATGAAGCTTAATCAAGGCTTGAGCGTACATTCGTGTAACCGCAATGTCACTCGTCACTGCTCTCTCTCTCTCTCTCTCTCTCTCTCTCTCTCTCTCTCTCTCCCTCTCCCTCTCTCTCTCTTTCTAGCATCCTCATTTGCTGGTAATGAGCATACAGCACACCACGTTGAATCCATGTTTATGACTTGCAGCGAGATCCAGCCGTAGTAAATATTAAACATGCGCGCAAAATGTGTATATATTCATGCATTTTGATATGCGCGAGTGTCATTTTTTTTTTTTTTTTTTTTTTTTTTTTGTTAACGACAATGCATGATCCATCAGTATCAACGAGTCAATGTGCACCAAATGCTGCAGGGGTTCAAAGTATTTTATGTTTTTTTTTCATCCTGTAAACTTTTTCACGATGTAAAATAGCAATATAGGAGAGAATTTTTTAAAAATCGACATTGTTATTGCCAAAATAGTTTCTGTGCCTTCTGCGTTAATAATTAAACGGCATTAAAAATTCTGCCAAATTTTTTTCCCGGATTTTTATTTTCCCATAGAAAATATATATCGATGGAAATTTGGCTATAACACGATCGATAACGATTTTTTCAATGCAATTTTTAGTCTCCTACTATTATTTATGGGTCAATCTCGATTCGTCGAGGTTTGACGAACTGGTAAAAAAAATAAAAAAAAAAAAGAATAAAAAATTCAGGATCTATTTGAGTAAATATATATTCCCAGATGTGTGATGTATCTTTATTATCTCGGTTTTTCGTAGTCATTGAGCAGTAATAAGATTGAGATTGATCGATATGTGTTCGTTTCGTGATGCCACAAGGCTAAAGAGCGCCCCCTATAGAAGCTTCACGCCGGTGAGCACGGAGAGAAAAGTACGGATATAAGAGGGAGAGAGAGAGAGAGAGAGAAAGGGTCATTTATTTCGTATGCTGTGGGATATGCTCGCCCTAAAGGCATCGGTGCTTATCGTGACGAAAGCAATAGACGGAAGGGTGTGAAAAAGAGGTGACTTCATTCAAGCGCGAGTTCGATCTATTTGATTTGTGATCCTCGCTCTCTCTCTCTCTCTCTCTCTCTCTCTCTCTCTCTCTCTCTCTCGGTCTGGCATATGTTGTAGGGCTACGATTGCCCGAGGCAGAGAACAGATGAGATTGAAGACGAGGGTGGTATAAAGTGCCGACCGAAGAATCTGCTTTTGGAATTTCGACGTTGAGCCAAAGTTTCAATGTACGATTTAGTGATAAACTTGTAATTCTTCTCTATATGTGGCTAAAAAGCAAGTCGAGAGAACATTTTGAAGTTGTTGGATCGAGGTCCCTCTTTTGCACACATATATATATATATATATATATATATATATACGTATGTAGTCCGAGGGCCACAGAATCCACCGGGAGACTTAGTTGAACATATTATGTGTATATACATACATACACACATATATATATATATATATATATATATATATATATGTGTGTGTGTGTGTATGTATAGCTTAAAGTTGGATGGTTTTGTGCTGTGGCTACGAGAGTTGGCCCGAGAGTAGAACAGGAAATTCCCCTAAGAATCTCGTCCTGTCCGTCTGTCAGCAGGATTGCAACCACCAGAAGCGCTAAAAAGCACACCCAAGACGCAAAAAAAAAACAATATTCCGTGGATCCCGGAAAAAGCTTCGCGATATAACACATGTCACGTGATAAGATCGTGTGAACATAGTTGAAAGGACAGGGGCGTGGTGAGGGTGGAGGGGGGGGGGGGGCAAATGAAATATTTGATTGCATTGAGAGGCGTGGAATTGAAATAGGATAATGGAATAATATATTTGTTTCACCTCGAGAAAATAGAGGGGTGCAAATAGGGTGCAAATAGGCAATGTATGAAGGGATGAAGAGAACGAGAGTGGAAAGGAGCGCGAAGGAAAAGGGGGAGAAAGACGATGAGAGGTTATTACAGGATGAAAATGTGATGTTGAGAGGTGTCGAGAAGGAAAAACGTTCGTTAATTTTTTTTGATTTTGAGATATGGCGGCTGTAAACAATAATTGTTATTAATCTTATGAATAGGGGAAAGAGAGTTTATGAGAAGGGATGCAGAATGAGACACGTGGAATGATTGCAGGGAAAGTTACAATAATAATTGTATATTAATGTGATGAAAAAGATGTAATTGATGTAATAGACAACAAGAGACCGTACATTGGAAAATAAATCTAATGAACGATTTTTTTTTTTTCATATAAATCAAATGCGTTTCTTTCTAGTCCAAAGAATTTTCTCCCTGATTTTTTTTCGAATCGGGAACGCGAATTCGTCGGGAAAAATGATGGGGCGAAGAAAGTTGATATTAGCAAAAGGGAGAATGAGGCTCGAGACATTTTAATGAATTTCTTTCACCCACTGAATATGTGCCCTAAGTTCGGCTGGGCGACTGGCGCCGTCTAAATAAAACGAAGAAAAAAATCGACAAATTTCTTCGCTTTGTAAAAGAGGCAAAAGAGGATGCAAAAGAAGTAAAGAAATGAGGTGAGAAATGATGTTAGAACTGGGAAGCTGTACTTACAATTAGTGCTTTGTCCTCGTATACTCGCCCGATTGCCTCGCTTATCGTTGACGAGAGAGAATCCTTAGCCGTTTTCTTTTTGTTCTTTATCTACTTTTCTCTTTCGCTTCAGACAATCTTTCCGAGTATACTCTTTATTTTCTCTTTTCCCTATCGTACTTTTTCCTTCCTCGTCCCAGAAAATATGCGAGTTTCCTTTTTCCTGTCAACGACACTTGGTGCAAGTAGAACTTAATTGAATAAAACCTGAACGACTTGCTTGCGACGACAAAAACGCTTTAACTCCAATACAGAAATCATTCAATTATTTTTTACAATTATTTTTTCATTAAAAAACAAAACTTCAATTTTATTTCTTATAAAAAATAATCAAATAATGAGGTCAAATTTTTCAATCTACCTTTATGAATTATATTCACCAATGAAGATACATTATTCGTAACGTTAAAAATGAATTTATTGTAATGAAATTTAATCAATTTTATTCCATTGGATCCAAAGAATCGAGATATAATTTTGAGTATTTTTCGCACAAATAATCTGCATAATATGAATATTCGGGTGTTTGGTATACATTATGAGCTTCTTAGAAATCGAACGGGGGAAATTGAATGACATATAGGTATAAAGGCGGAAGGATCCCTCCATTAACCGAATGATTGATGGACTATATACAATGCACACAAAAAGTAGAGATAATATCCCAGTTTGTTGCGATGGATATATATATATATATACATATATATGTATATATAAGTATTTATGTATCGAAGGAAAGTGAGTAGGTTGGATAATATAAGATATAATACCATATACTTTCCGTATATCAGACTTTCGTTGACACGAAGATCAACACTGACGACTATCAGTCGATCATGAAAGTCCATGTTTTTCTTTTGGATCTTCCAATATGTATATATACCGTATTCAGAATTTTGGTGGCTCTACGTAACGGTGAAAGTGTCTACTAACACAATCAGAAGGGAAGCTAGAGAAGGGCAAGAGGAAAGGGATCATCCTTTCACGAATAGGAAGAAAGAGAGAGAGAGAGAGAGAGAGAGGAACTCGCCACAACCCTCTGTTTGTTCCGCGAAAGACTTTCGCTAAAAGGCTGAGACGGATCGGCGGAAGTTGCTAAAGTCTATATAAAATGCCTTCTCTACTTTGAGTCCTTATCGGAATTGTTCTGGTTTGTGGCTTCGCATTTTCTCATTCCCTCTATCGCCCAACGTCGCGACGTCTCTGCCGCCACCACTGTCACCACACTATAATATATATATATATATATATATTTGAGAAGAGTATTTTGGAGCTAAAGACATCGATGCCCCAAGATAGTGGCCCCAGACGTCTCGGGCTCTTTCGTAAGAATAGATTATAGTTGCCCGCCCGTTTTTTCTCCACTTTTTCCCCTCGATGCTGCAGTAAAACCTTCCGTGACAAACATATCTATCGAGTATAAAAACTGTCATGTCAACCTATCGTGAAATAATTTCAACTTAAGCAGCGAAAGCACGTATTAATTTATTTTTTAATCAGAGTTCATTCAAATATTCCTTTTTTTTTTCTTTAACAATTTCAAAGATTGCAAAAAATATTGATAAGGAACAAATTTTTATGTAAATTGAATGCAAGTTTGTTTCATTTTAATGAAATTCCTTTCGCGAAAATACGAGCTCGATTGATTTCACCCATTAAAATAATAAATTATCACAAATTGATAAAATGGACCACATTGCTAAATAATTTTTCAACGATGTATTTTTTGTACATTTCGATCAATGATTTAACGACAGTTATCAGAGTCTCGAGTGCGTTTTTTTTTTCTCAGTCGGTCTGTCTTTCGCTATGTTCATTGAATTCACGAGAGCGTCGAACGTCGATATCGTATATGCAATAAAACACTGCAAAGAGGGGGGGGGGGGATCATGCATGCATGCAGCAGACCCTATACATATATATATATATTAAAAATAAATGAATGAGTATGTATAATATATATATATACTCATTAATTTATTCAAATATAGCATCTGCTGATTGGCGAAACGTGAAAGCAATTACTTGCACTCAAACTCTCCGGGCAGATGGTATATATATTTTTTTTTTACATTTTTAGCCCTTCGTATTCTTTGCGCACGTTATATCGATTTTTCGAGCGTTATGCTGAAATAGTGCGTGTCTCTTTTTCTCATTCAAAATTGAATTAATTAGTCCCGTCGAAATTGATACCGTACCGTAGCAGTCGCAATATGCACTGCGATGGAATATATATACATCTATATACATATATATAATAGCGTCAAATTTTAAATAAATAAATAATGTAGGTTTGGAAAGTTCTCTTTACGAACGAATTAATTCAATTAAATTTGTCTCCCTCTCCCTCTCTCTCCCCTCTTTCAAAAATGTTTAGCTTATGAGGAGGTAACTTTATCAAAGTTCGAATGTGATGATAATAACATTAATAATAATAATAATAATAATAATTGCGATAAATAAGTGGCAAGTAATCGAAATAATTAGTGAGAAAGTTCACTGCTTCAATATTTTACTAGGCACTCAAAGCATCAAAGAGACCTACACATATATATATATATATATATATATATATATATATATATATATATATATATATTTGGATCCATACATCTATATATTATATATGGATGGATAGGAAGAGTCTTGGGAATGAGGCGAGTCCCCCGTCAAGTTTCCGCTATACAACGTAGCTTCGAAATATCAATTAGTTCCTGGAAACTATACGTAGGTAGATGCGGACAAATCATCGGGGATTCGTACAATCGTAGCTGCTCCAGAGCGTTAACTCTCTGTCTCTCTTTCTCTCTCTTGACTGCAAATACTCGAGTCATGATGCTGTTTCTGTCTCTTCAAACTTTCTACGTATAATGTACCTACCCTACCCCCCCCCCCCCCCTCGCCCCCCGCCCCTCCCATCCCCCACCCACCCCTTCGAACGCTGTCTCTTTTCGTCATAACCATTTGGACATACAGAATACGTCGAGAGAACGGATATCTGTCGTCAATTGAATTCATCGTTACAAACTCAATTATGACAATTAATATTGGAGACGTTGCGAAGCAAGAACAATCAAGCTTGAGAGAACTCTGAAGATTGTCTGTCTTCGATATAATATGCCACGAATCCTTCTCCCTCTCGCTGAAGGTAGATGGGAGGTTCAACTGTATGTAGCTCTGGAAATATCTTTGGCAGCTCTCTTGTGACAACTTTGTATATATATATATATATATATATATCAAATGTACATCCTTTATGTTCATATATATATATATATATATGAAAATAAAGGATGTACATTTTTTCAGGCCAACTAAACGGAATTCATCGATCGCATGATATATATTTGAATACGTCAAATCTAAATCTGTTCGGTTGACGTAATTTTCAATTTAATAATTTAATATATGACATTGAATGTGATCAGATGAGTATTTAAAAAATTGCCATACATGTGCTCGAAGTATTTGTAGCACTCTCATAGAAATACTTTTCTACCTATTTAGTTTAACGTCGTGGAATTCATCGAAATCATAACACCAATTTAATTTATTCGATTATATAAGTAAATAGAAGTATTTAATGAAAATAAAAATAAAAGTATTGAAATAAAATGTTTTAACGAAGCCAATTCGTTTGATATTTTTTTAATTACGCGAAAAAAAAAAAATGTACAAGCCGATGCATACATCGACGCACTAATTATAATGTAGCGTAGAGCGAATCACTGAACCGTGTCATGCTTTACGTGCACCCTTAAACTGCTCATCTATACATGAAAAGCCCGAGATACCCATCACTTGTATATATATATATATATATATATATATATATATATATATATATATATATATATATATATATATACTGGAGTGCATCGAGCATCAAAAGGTACATGTACGTGTTTAATTAAAAGCTCTTTCCCTGCGCTGCATATCAAATGATCGTTCCTATATTAACCTGAATTTTCTCCCAATCACCACGTTGTCTCTTATATAATTCAGCGTGACGATATAATTATTGCGGTTGCATATTGTACGATTCGTGTCGCTCTTAATTTTCATTAATTCCATCCATTGTGCATGGACACATAAGCAAAGTCTGCTACATAATTTATCAATATGAATAATAAATACAACACAGGCAACCGATCCCATTTACAAATCGTCCCCATGAGCTGAAAATAACCATTTCTTTTTTTTTCAATATAGCAATATGTAGCAATATATAATAGCAATATATAGCAATATATAATATAGCATCTTCTCATGGACCTAAAATTTCTAGATTTTACAAAAAAAATATAAGAAACATTTTTTGGACAGAAAAAAATTTACACTCAAGTATGCTAATATATACGATCTGAATGTTAATCATGTGAGATGCACTTGGGCTTGAATTTTCAATCCTAAGTTCGATCTCAAGTTTAATCTTAAGTTTGAGCTTGAATCCTAATTAAAGTTGAAACGGGAGATAACTCATAATATAAGATTAATGTTCGAATCATCGGACTGGAGATAAATTTTACTATAAAATTTACATCTGAACTTAAATCGTGTGTAAATGATTTTTGGATTAATTATAAATTATCCTTCCATCTAGATTTTTTTTCTCATGTCCACAATATTATTCGACACTTCAAGCAAGAATAATACTCGGTCGCATTTTACGCGTTTACCACGCCTGAAAATATTTCTTTCTGGCTCATAAAAATTGTAAAAAATATTTCAATCACGGCTCCGAGAAAACTACCCACAGTACAGGAACAAATCTATGTGTGTTCTTTCACCACGTTATTCGCTTTACAGCGGGAAGGGGAAAAAAGCGTTGGTAGTGCAAATTTCCAGGATACACGTGTTTAATGATAAACCTTCGTATATATTTAATTACATTTTATGGTTCGCACGGTAAGGGGGCAAAGATGTGGAAAACTAGAGTGGCCGTTCGGGAGAAGTATAGTGGATTGTATATGTATGTATATAATCTCGTTTTATAGACGTGAGCAGAGGAATTAAAAGTCCCATCGAAACTAGCGTTGTAGCATACGGCGTTGCAGCACTAACTCTGAGTCTACAACTCTATTACAGACATGGATGTATATATATATATATATATATACTTAGCAGTACTAACCTCTCCCACGGAGCTTTTCGGGAAATTCGGTGCGTTTGTGCCCGGGTAAACGCGAGCCTCAACTTCCTTTATCTCTCTCTCTCTCTCTCTCTCTCTCTCTCTCTCTCCCTATCGTTCTCTATATATAGTACATTACTTGAAAAGGGTTGGTAGCTTTAATGGAGCCAGGCCACAAGTTGCTCTCTATATAACGTGACGCCCGCAAGCAACTCGCCCCAGCTTTATACCCGCGGTGTGGCACCTCTTGCGCACATTTCTCTCGCCAGAGAGAGAGAGAGAGAGAGAGAGAGAGAGAGAGAGAGAGAGAGAGAGAGAGAGAGAGAGAGAGAGAGAGAGAGAGAGAGAGAGAGAGAGAGAGAGAGAGAGAGAGAGAGAGAGAGAGAGTATTTCCATACGTCTTTCGAAATTTTATGAACACCACGAAAATGAGAGAAGAAGATAACGAGAAAGAGAGAGAGAGAGAGAGAGAGTAAGGGTGAAGGAGAATTCACGCCACGTTGCATCGTACGCCCGATAAAACTGGGTTATGTAGGATTATATAACACAAGCAGTAATATATATGTATGTGTATGTGTGTGTGTGTGTGCGTGTGTGCTATGCAGATAATGGAGCAATGGAGGCTCTAAAACTGTTTAACGAAGAGCATCTATCGCTCCCCACAAAAAAAGAAATATATCCACCCTAAAATATTATATATTCGAGATACAGAATTTTTCGTTGAAAATATAATCGATGTATCCAAGATGTATCTCTGATATACGTGACTTTTTTTCTTCATGGAGGGCTTGAAACACCAAATTTGAAGATTAAGTTAAAGACATTGTCGTTAATTTTTTTCGTTTCTGATTCACAATATTTAATTCAATTAAATCAATGTTTTTTTTTTTTTTCACTAATTTTACAATTTGAAAATGAATCAATGAATAATTTTTCATTAATGAATTAATGATCTTGTAATAAATTTGAATATTCGCGTTTATTTATCGACTGAACGTCATCGATGAAAATTAGTAAAAGAGGAAAAAATATGATCGAATATTTGAAAATTATTAACATGTAGAATTCATGATTGAAGATAAGAAAAAGTTTTTTTTTCTCATGTTTTATGCTGACAACGTGTAATCCTCTCTAAGGGCCGAGCCAGGTACTGAGAGAGGGCGACCCTTATAAATTGCCCGACCTCAGCTTGTTGCAGGCTTCTTTGGATTACACGACAGAGTGCGCTTTCTTGGCTCACGTACGTCGATCTGCTGGTCTTATGCCACACTGGGGTTGCACGACGAGAGATATGGCAAACGTGGAGTAAGAGAGAGACAGAGAGGTAAGGGGTGGAACACGGCTCTAGCGTGTGTTTGGCACTTAGCATGCCGATGAGAGCCAGCCACAACTGCATCAGCAAGAGCCGAGAGGAAGTGAGGGAGAGAAAGAGAGAAAGAGAGAGAGAGAGAGAGAGAGAAAAGTGCTGATACCCAGCAATTTTAGCAACGTGGCTGATGAACAACGCCCATGGCTTGTTAACACGTACCATGGACGTAACACGATTATTACATGTATTAGGATATCCATGCAGGCAACATTGGGAACAGACTAAAATCGGAACAAAATATAAGGAATATCGACGATTCAAGCACTTCTTCCACATTCCAGCAGTCGTCCTGGAATCTAGTGCCTTTTTCGGCGTCTAGTATAAAATCATCGGACCACTATACTCTTGCTACTTATTGCAGAAAAATGGTAGACAGTTGAATATTGAGAGAGAGACAGAGAGAGAGAGAGAGAAAAGTGCTGATACCCAGCAATTTTAGCAACGTGGCTGATGAACAACCCCCATGGCTTGTTAACACGTACCATGGACGTAACACGATTATTACATGTATTAGGATATCCATGCAGGCAACATTCGGAACAGGAGTTGAATATGGCAGTAATGGAAGCATGCGAAGTTGTTAATTGAAATGCAAAAAAAAACACTTTATTTAGATCTCAAATAAGAATATTCTAAAGAAGCCTGAAAATCGTAGATACGATTCGAAACGGCAAATACGTAAAATTCGAAACACGTATTTACATCAATATTCAAGCACAGGATTTCGTCTGTGAGAAATTTTAACTGTGCCAACACAAAGAATAATGAGTTAGAACAATCTTTTCTTATCCCTTTGAATTTAGATCGATTTCGATAATGTAAAATGCCTGATGAATTAGTTAATTTTTTAATTCCAGGGACGTCCTGCCGATTATATAGTCGTACGAAAGTATATCGACTAAAAGTTTTGTGAAATAATTTTTGGATATTAATTTCACGATATACTATGTGGGGGAGAGAGGTAGCTAAAATGCTTAATAGGTGCACCAAATTGTTCCTACTTACCCCATATATACAAGATACACTCGATATATACATATAGGTATTCTATATTCAGTTAATGGCATAATAGCCGTAATATAGATCAAAATTTTAAGGCCCTTTATTACTAAGTTAACTATTACGAAGTGTCTATATCGCTCGCGATCCGTTTATTATTACGGAACGTCGAGTGCAACATCGTGTGTTAAATAGTTACCCACGAAACTGTCTCAACGATTCATCCCATAAACACGATGTACAACACTCCGTTATAAAGCGAGATATATATTCAGAGCTTTCCAGGCTATATCAAGAATGCCATGAATCTCGCAATTTGTTATTCCCATTTTGGAATGTAGGAAAAAATCTTTCGCAATATTTATGAAATAAAAAATAATCTGTGTGCATTTTTTCAATCGATGCTATTAGCTCTTATCGTTCGCTTTATCAAAATTCATGTGAAAGCTTTTTTTTTATTACTCTAAACAAACAAACAAAAAAGAAATTAATAATAATTTTGGAGGTTCTACGTACTTTCGATTTGGCCTGAAAGGCCCAATATATATATAGATGAAAGCCCCTTTAATATTGTACATCACTATAGAGTGTAATCGACGATCGGAAACTAATAATGGAGCTAAGAAATAATGGGCTCCGTGAACCATAATTCGTTGTTGCAAATTCCTTATTAATTAATTCCAAAGATCCATCGTTTCCTTACTGTCGTTATGTATTTAATGACTATATATTTAATATGAATGTTTACTTTTTCAAAGAACACTCAAACCTCTTTACATTAAATGGGGGAATGATAATAATTAATTTAATAATTATAGGAAAATTAAATTTTGTAGAAAATTAATTAATGATTGAATTAAAAATGTTGCAATTAGCAACAACTCGAATTACTCGTGTCAATTTTTTCAAAATCACTTCAAAATAATCGAACAGCCAAAAATATAATTAACAATTATAACAAATATGCTATATATAGCCGATAATTTTATAATATTCTATGTAGAGTCGTTGAAAATTCAAACTGACCATATTATAGTAACGTTATATATTGTGTACTCTATTAAATGTGTATATACTTGTGCCATAAATGCTTATAAATTTGCGCATCGGAGAGGCGAATCGATTTTATCGTTGATATTGCGACTATAAAGTTAGCAAGTGTGCACAAACCCCTGGGGGTTTTGCTCTCCTTCACTCTCCCTCTCCCTCTTTCTTCTAACTCGAGTATATAGTTGGGGTATATATCCTGTACAGCCGCTTAAGGTTTCACCATCGCCATCGCCACATTATTGTACGGTTTGGAGGAAGGGCAGAGGGGGAGGGCGACACTCCAGACGCTGATGGTGGATAAAAATCTCAGTTAACAAGGAAACTACCCCTCGGGCATCACTGACAAACACGCCCCTTCGAACCAAAAAGCCAACCGAGCGCGAATGATTCGACGACACCTCGTTTTCTCGCTCTACTAGATCCGAGGTCCCTCAACTCTCTCGTAATATATTTATGTATTATTATTATTATTATTATTATTATTATTATTATTATTATGCTCGAACAATAACAAATTGTTGGGCGAATTTAGTGAAAGCTTTATAGCAAGTGAAGTTGAAAAAAACCTGAAACTTTTTATAACGATAGACAAAGAGTGGGAAATTCCTCAAAAAAGCAGTAACAAATTAAGAAGATTTTTTTATATGAAAGAATTATTCAACAAGAATTATCACCATTTATCAGGACAAACGTTCACATTGTCATATATTACTTGTAAAAAGATAATGATTTAAAATAATTAAATAATTTGGAATTGTATGTGAAATATTTCAGTAGAATGAGAGTAGTGAAAAAAAATATTTTTATCGACTTACTATATATATATATATTACGCCAAAGAGCAGAAAAACCCTCATTACGAAAACGTTTCGCGATTATATGAGCGTTCGGCCCTCTTTAGGTGTAAAGTCTCGAGGCAACATCGTTTGGCATTTGCGAGGAAGGAGTTTGTGAAAATTTATTCAGCCATATATGTATATACGTTGGTACGTACATGTCGCAAGGCTACAGGATAATTTCATCCAGCTAGCATAAACCCCAACGTTCTACATTCTCAGTGTAAGGTAGTGTGAGTTAATTATCGTTGGTAAGATGAGAGTTTTGAAGTGAGAGAGCCTGGACCGTTAAATCCAAGCGTCCGGGTGTTGATGCAAGCTGGTGGGCCAGAGGTGAAACGAGTCATTTTGCAGAAAAGGAGGAAGAAAATTTCCTTCAAAGAAAGACGAAAACTCAGATAAGAAGGAAAATGTAAGAACTGGACCGACGTGCTGGCCAGTTGGTAATTTATAGCTCTAGACAGAGACACTTTACCTCTTTTTTCTGTTCTCATTCTGCTAGTGTATTTTCCATTCGTGCATACATACGTATAAACATATGTATATATATATTTATATATATATATATGTACGTGAAACGGAAATCTTGAAGATTTTTTTTCTCTCGGTTCCTTCCTCCCTCTTGACATTTTCTTTTGCAACGTTTTCAGCAAGATCTACTGCTATATTCCTCTATCTCTATCTTTTTTGTCCTTCATTGCAACCAAGAGAGAAAACTCGGCCATTCTTTTCAATTGATTGCACTTCGATGGAATTGCAGAAAGTAGCATCGCGTCCTTTTTCATCTCACTCTTCCTCGTTGTTTACGGAAATGCGAGGCATTAATCTATTTTTTCGCAGGCTGATGAATCAATGGGAAAGGGAGCCGCGAGGGAGAGAGAGAGAGAGGGAGAAAAAGTAAGCTGCGACTTAGCGAAGACAGTCGTAAGCATTTCGCTTCGTGGATATGAATTGAAAAATTGTTGATGAACCAAATGGAATTTATCAATAATGGCAAATAAAAAAGGCACGCTCAAAGAAGTACGTATTTTTCACACTGATATGGAATCTCATACATATGCCAGAGAGAGGGAAAAAAAAAATCTTCTGTCATATGAACGACTGACTTTTAGGGGATGATTGAATTACAGATTTAAGTATTCGAATAAAATTTTAATAGATTGAAATATATACATATGTACATAAGTGATAGGAAAATGAGAATATTGCTAAGAAAAAAAAGAAAATTTTCTATTAATTTTCCAACCGAGTTATCCCAGATTGCCATTAATGGAACAAAAATTTTATTGACCAATGAAACGTTTAATGTATTTCTGAAGAATCGAGGTGGCGTCACCACGTAGGAATTCCGACACGTGTGTGTTGAGAAGCAGGAAATACGAAAAGAGTAACATTATAGGATTGACTATATATATACGTATTGAATCGGTATTCTGTTTCCGTACTGCTCGATGATCCGCCATCGAATAAATTTTACCATTAGATGACAAAACACATTTCACGCTCTATGGGGGTGAGATTGAAGATGCCAGCTTGCCACTTTTGCCATTTCGGGAATTGCGAGCGCCAATAAAACGAGGTTGTTAACCTTCGTCTCGATGGAAAAAATAGAAGATCCGAAACGACATCGAGCCAAATTACAAGAATCATGAATTTCCTACGTGCAAAGAATTCTCTCTCACTATTCCGACTTGTCGCATATTTGAGATGTTTCACTACAGATCTGCCATCAGAAACATAACTATGTACAACAAATATTTTTTTTTAAATCTGCGCGACATCATATTTCAACGAATTTTCATACTTTCAAATTCTTCGTGCTGTAAATAACGAAATATTTGATTTTTTACAAATTTCCTTTAAATAGTATTATTACCGGGATGGTTTGTCGTATAATTAATCAAAATATATATATGAAAATCAGTAATTTTTTATGCCCTATAAGAGTAAAGCATTTTCAATTTTTCAGGCTTTTTTTATAAATTGCTTTTCAAATTGAAGCTCCAGCTCTCCATGAGCGATATTTTTTGGTTTCTTATAATGAGCAACAAAAAAGTCAATTTTGTCCAAAGTTGCGTAATAAAACACCTGGTAGTTAAAAAATTACAACAATTATTCAATAACAAATATTGAACAATTGCTGAAACATTTGACTTGCGTAATGCAACTTTGCCCAAAATAAATCATTTACTCCCCTAATATAAGAGAAAAAAAAATACTTCTGATAGTGCTTAGCGTTCAATTTGTGAAACAATTATTTCTAATTTTGTGGTGTTTTAACTTATTTTTCATTTAAAAAATTGAACTTTATTCCAATGTAACAAATGTGTTTTTGCCCGTTACGTAAATAATGCGTATGTTTTGCCCGTGTTATACAACTTTAGAGTTGCCACCGACCATGCAAAGTATATGGTACTGTAAAGGTAACCACAAAAAATTTCAGTCTGGCCACAGTAGGAGGATCAACGCGGACTAAAAACGTTACTAGATGAACTGGCGAACTCCACGAAAGGGAGAGAGAGAGAGAGATAGAGAGAGAAAGAGAGAGAGAGAGAGAGAGAAACGTGAGCGACGTGAAGGACCAAAAAGAGAAGAGTAGAAAAAGAGAAAAGCTCGGTTACTTTGGCCCGCACCTTTGAGCCACTTTAATTCTCTTTAACCAGAGGCTACATGAATATTCCATAAGCTTGGAACCTGACCGAAAACCGCGAGGGGTGGTAGTGGCGGGGGGAGGGGGGGGGGGCACCGGTCCATGGAGCCAACTGTACGTCTCCGTGTGTACTAAAACGCCGTCGCTAACCAGCCGAGAACCAGCTTGTCATGTAGTATATAGTGGCTGGTTTCGGGTAGATGTTGCGGTCATGTTCACGGTTGTTTCTCGCCTCTTTATATATCCTTCTCGAACACCAAAGAATATACAACATTGGCGTTTTGTAAGAGGTGCACGTTTGAAAAACGAAAGAGCCTGAGGTATAACTGAGTGGACATTGGCAAGTAAACACGAGCGAGTAATAAACACTTATCTCGACCACTTCTGTACGAGCAATTTTCACTTTGAGTTTATGTCGACTCCACCATTAATATTTCAGGCATATCACAAAAGCCATCAGTTCACCGATTATTATGCCAAGAAAACTTGCGATGCTTATTTTTCTTGATTTTTTTAAATTTAGATAAATAATTAAATCGATCTACCCAGGGTGGACAAAGATCGTAGGAATTTGATAAAAAAAAATTCAATAAAAAAAAATGGTCGGACAAATTTCCCTTTGTGTTAAAACGTCCCATTGAAATGTGGCACATCATTCTGTAGTTGCAGAAACGAGATCAAATAGCCGCGAATAATACAATTCTTTAAATAAACTGGATAAAAATTACGTTTCCGTGAATAATGTCGGAAAATCTTTACGCGTTTACAACGTGACACGTGAATTCCCGATAAGAGCTATGCCAATATATATATATATATATATATACATATCATGTTCATAGGCCAAGGTAAAACATTGACGTTTCGATTCTGTGTCGAACAAATGCCTTCGCCCGTATGCTTCGTATATATGTATTCAACTCACCTATCTGGCTCACTATGGCAACACGATTTTCTCAATGATTAGATGGCGTGTCTGGAATGCATTTGGATCCTGGGCGAGCACCAGATACATATATACTTGTATCTTTATAATATCTATGGATATAAAGTGTACTTTACTAAATGTATACTGTATATCCATATATTGTATATTATTGTATTGTATATTTATACAGAGAGAGAAAGGGGGCGGGAGAGTGGGGAGAGAGAAAGAGAGAAACAGGAGGAGTATGAGGTGGAGGAGAGTATAGACGATAAATGTTCGGAAGGGGAGCGGAGATTGGAGCTACGAGCTGTGTAGTACACTTGGAAGGAAGTCAAGCTCGGTGTGTTTGCATCCTGCTTTAAGGGCATCGATTATGTAACACGTTCACTGGTACAGATACCGAATAATCGTTGTGGCATTCTAGGACATGATGATGGATCGATAAACCCGACTCTGTAAATTCTATCGATTCGATCCTTTGACAAAAAATTTGACGTCGTAAATAATATAGATAGACAGAGGAAAGAAGAGAAAAATAAGCTATAAAGTTTGTACGGTGAATTGATCGAAATATGATTATTGATCGATTTTCCTTTATGCATCCTCAACAAAACGTTTCATCCAAACTGAAAAATATCATTTTTTATTAACGAAATTTTATTGAATGAAGCAAATATTTGTCTTTCAACGAAATGAAAATATTCGTTATATGCTTTATGAATTTTCGTCTGATTTAAAAATAAAATCACTTTCGTCGAGTATATGGAATCGTGAATTGAGAGTAAATTTTTTTTTTTTTTTTTAAGCGTTGCCCATTGAATTGTGATGGGATAGGGATTCTTTGGGGAATGAATGGGGACGAAATTATTCTGTTGAAAAAAAAGACTCGGAACACGCACGAGAGCCTGCAGTAGCGAGAATAAAGTCGAGACAGCCTCTGCAGTTACTCTATAAAAGAGCTAACGCACGTGTGCATTGAAAGCCGAATAAAAGAACAAAAGTAAACGTTCACCATGTTGATTTTTTATGTCTGCTTTGATAGTTTTGTATAGGCTGAACCGAGTATCTCCATTCAATCAATTAATGTGCAGAATAACTGATGGAATACATATATATATATATATATATATAGGCATCAAGTTGAGTAATTATTGAATTACTTGCGAAAAAAAAATTTAGGTATATACTGAGTATGTGTAAATAGTTTGTAATATTTATTACAGTTACCTCTTTGTCACCACGTTGATGAACTCGACAGTGCAAGAATGCCGTTTGTCCAATAGCCGTAGTCACGTTTCGTGCCACGTTCGTCTCGAAATACGGCCATCCACTCATGTTCTGACCGCCCATAACTCTCTGATCACGGACGAACAAACCTGTCGAACAGAGGTGGAAATTTCACAATTTTAGATTATTTTATATTAATTTATTTTTTTTTAATCATTTTTTTCCCATACATTTGAGTGATGACTGCGGTGATAAGGTCGGTTAAGAGAATCAATGAGTCAGTTGCAATGATAAAATCATCGATATACTTTGGCTGGGATACGTAAAATATAATCTTATGATCAAGTAAAAATGTTACGTGACGATTTCTCGATGCAAAATATTTCACGGTAAATTTATTTATATATCTTTTGTTTCAATGATTGAGCAGCGTTGAGTTTAAATTATTTCTCGTCGTATTCATAACGACGTTCTGACCTGGCAGCATCAAACTTTCTAACGTCTCTTTACAGTTGCATGTATACGTGCAAACTCTCGAAAAACTTTTACTACGTTCGAAAATGCCTACGGGAATAAACCAGAAAATTACACGTGTTGTGAAATCGCAGCTGATAAAAGATTTAAAAAAATCTTTCCCTTTGCCTTTGCAATACGCAAACTCATCCTGATCTTCTCTCTCTCTCTCTCTCTCTCTCTCTCTCTCTCTCTCCATCTCTCGCGAGTTCTCCGATGCTTTATAATTCTGATCAACTCTGTTAATTATTCGTTATGGATAAAAAATAAAAAACTGACCAGTCATTGAAATGGACAAAAACGACGTTTCTGCGAGGCTCGAGCCATTTACAATTTTCGCAAGACCTATTTTTTGTTCTGTTTTATTTTTTAATCATAAAATCGGCGAGAGCTCCGAGGTAAAAGTACGCCAACTTTTGAATTTGATTAAGTCGAGAACTGTTGACGGATTTTAATTAAAATCTGCAGCAACATTTCCAAGCAATGACTCGTTTA
This sequence comes from Dyspetes luteomarginatus, assembly GCA_963669185.1. Classification (NCBI taxonomy): domain Eukaryota; kingdom Metazoa; phylum Arthropoda; class Insecta; order Hymenoptera; family Ichneumonidae; genus Dyspetes; species Dyspetes luteomarginatus. The sequence goes on along the minus strand of OY769911.1, from coordinate 11,079,675 downwards.
TATCTATCTATATATCTATACATATATATATATATATCCACGAGTATTTCTTGAAAATATGCCAGTAAACTTTTCATGAAAACTACTTGGACCAATTCAACCGTTTAATTACAAAAATCTCCAGCAACGATGAAAGCTCACCAATTCATTAAAATATTCGGAATGGAAATAAAATATATTTGTAAAAATATCGACGTTTACGAAAAATATGGAAAGTACTCGTATTAAGATGCATGATAATCGTGCATCTGGACAACAACAATAACATTCGATCGAAATAATTATATCTTTGGGCAAACCTAAATTATTTTATGAAAAGTTTGACGATTGATGATATTAAATCATAAAAAGGCTCTTTTGTTCCCAAAATATTAAATATTCCCATAAAACTGCAACTGTCTCTCACGCATCATTGCGTGTTTTATATAATCGCGAGTCGACGAAAAAATTGAAATTTTAAACAATTAAATAAAAATACAAAAAAGTTCAAAATGAAAATCCAAATGAGAAAAATGATGGGCAAAAATCCTTCTGGTAAAGAAAGTGAATAATTCGCCAACTATGCCGGACATTGTTAAGAGCACCGTTTTTCGTAGTGACAACAATAAACGATAGTAGCTACAGTCTGTAATAAATAAAGGTACGTGCCGATAAAAGTGAGCCAAAAGTGTGTTCATGTCCGGTCCAGATCACACTTTACCGTGATATGTCGCTCGACTGGCCACAACCTCACAATTTGATTTAGAGATCTCGTTCTCCGAGTTTCTCAGAGTTATATATACGGTTAGTGGGTCTGTGTGGTGCAATTTACAATATTTTTCAACGCGGTAAAAATGTACCCTCTTGTACTGTACAAAAACGCAGAGGTACATTGGAGCTAACTAACAATACGAGTATTTTGGTATTATCAAAATGTCAGGCACACAAAAAAAATTCATCCGACAGACAAATATTCGAAAAATTAATTGTATTAATTTTTGTTACCTCCGCAGTGCATCTTTCCAATTTTAAAATAAAACAATGACCTGACTCTGAAATTCTCTAATTAAAAGAAAATATATATAACCCAATGAATCAAGCAGTATTTGAAACCTTGAACGATTAATGATGATTTTTTATTGTCAATCTAATCAGTGGGCTTGGATTTATTGACGTTTTCCGTAAATAATTCGTGGAAAGATAGATTTTTCTTATTAAAAAAAAAAAACAATACAAAATGCCAGCCTGCCTCGATGGATTAGTTTGATGTCTATATTCATTTATTTGTTCATTCATTTATTCGTTTATATATTACGTGGAGTAAATTTGGAAAAAGTGTTTTCATCGATTTGCCTCAAGCATGTGAGGTGAAAAGTTTGGTTAGCATGGTTTCCATCTCAAACTGTTTGATCCCAGCTTCCCACATATATATATATATATATATATATATATATATATATATATATATATATATATATATGCAAGGATGGGATCAAGCAGTTTGAGGGATGACTCGTTGGTGCAAAGTTAAATAAGAACTATTCCAATCTCAAGTGACCCTCGTCTTTTCGGGGCGAATTTGCACGAAAACGAAATCATGGTCTATCGGTAGACAAGAAATAGGCGAGGGGTGAGGGCGAGTAGAAAGAGCGACAGATAGACGTTCACGACTGTCGAGGGACGAGCACCAATGCATGTGAAATTTGGTTGGGAAATCTTATCCTACATTCTTATCCATCAATCAATCGGTAAGTTGAGCCATTCGATCGTGGAAAATGCAAAGAAAATTTCGCATTTTCTTTGCTTCGAAACGACTAGTCAGAGAGACGATGGCTGTGAGTGTTTTGTGGGTTTGTGTTGAACACATAAGGATTCTCGTAAAACCCGCCGGAGGACAAATGACGGCGATAAATTGTTTGCCAGATCGCGTTGCCGGTGAAAAAGAGCAAAAGTGAAGATTGGAACAAAAAGTAAGAGAGAGAAAATCGAAGACTGATTGAGTAGAAAAATTCTGTGTAGTTTCGATATCAAACTGCCCAATACTCTATATAGTACCTATGTGTATCTATATCTATATATATATATATATATATATATATATACATTCGTGTGTATGGGTATGTATGAAGCTCGAGCTTAGACTGAACTAGAGAGCACGCAAACTTTTAGTCCATTAAAGTTTCTCATCGCGTTTTAAGGGAAGTAACTCTTGAAGAAAAAAGAAGATAAAAATAATAGTAAAAGTAACAAGACACTTACTGGAGTCGCTTTCCAGAGAGTCCCATTACGACGAAAACTCACCAAGAACCATCTAAATAATAATTACGAAACCCCGTAAGTTTTTCTTGTTCATTCTAAACTCTCTATTTCTCTCGCTCTCTCTCCCTTTTTCATCAAGCCGTACTTTTCACGAGTCGACACTGGCTTTGAAAACAATTTTTGTCGTCTGCATGAGAGATTAATGGTTCCTGTATCATGTCGCTGGAGTAGAGAGGACTTGACGAGAGAGCGTCATCTCTCTCTCTCTCTCTCTCTCTCTTCCTCTCTCCCTCTCATGCACTCATATTTTTATAACAATCAAGACCTTTCCAAGATATTAAAATCTCCTCCATATCACGTGACATGGCTCGCTTTATTTTTTTACAAAGCAAATTGCGCAAAATTTTTAATCCATTTTTTGTTGAGTAAAATTTTGCCCGCGACCTCTTTTGTCCCTTTCCAATTGTCTAACGAAAGTAGTTAAGATACGCCGTGAAAAAAAGTGTATTCAAGCCGTGTAATATATGAGAGACTCGATTTTGTCGTAGATCGTGTGCCACGAATTATGAAACGCAACGTTAGAACGGTCTTTATATAGTCATACACTAGAGGAGAGATGAGAGATTCTTGGTGAAAAGTTTTGTCGTGGGACACAAGCCAAAAGCCACATCGAAGCGACGAGGCTTGGGGTATGAAGAGGCGACGAAATATAGTGGGAAGGGTCCTTGACGAGCGACAATGAAACTTTGATAATCCTCTCTCCCGTTGAGCGTAAGATTTATAGCGAAAATTTTATACCAACGAGAGCAAGATTTTCCACAAAGTTGCCCAGTTTTACAGCCCATCATGTTACCCACGAATACCCCAAAAATTTCTACTCAATATTATATCTATCTCATGTATGTGTATATATATATATATATATATATATATATATGGCTTGGTATGAACGCTGTACGAATTCATAATTTTTCTCCACGAAAATGTATCGTTAGTTGAGGAAGAAAAAAATTTATAAGTTTCTGCAGTTTATGCATAATTAGAAAAAACAGAATGAGTTATTTCAATACGTTCAATTGAACATATGACATGGCGTCAGCCACCATTTTGTTCTCACATAGATATGCATATATATATATATTTATATATATATTTTTTTTTTCATAAAGTCAACTTGAAGAATCAAGAATACTTATAGATGGATCTTTCACTGAAGAGTTTGATAAACGAGTTAAAAAAAAAAAGTCGATAAATATCTCTTTCGAGATCCTCATCTGTACTATTAGATTTATAAAGGAAAAACAGCAAAACGGTTTTGTTGGCGGATAGTTGGAAGGGTTTTACGGCGTAATTACTCACTCGATTGTCGAGGAGAAGTAAAACATGGTTGAGATTTCCTGGAATGAGAAAACTGGTATCCAATCTGTCGATGGAAAACTCAGCAACATTTTGAGTATCGATAATGCGTTTATCCTTCCGTGGTTAACTTGAATCACTGAAAGAACAGATTCTCTCTCTCTCTGTCTCTCTCTCTCTCTCTCTCTCTCTCTCTTTCTCTCTCTCTCTCTCTTTCGTGAATGCCAGTTCGCTCTGTTGGTTGGAAACTTCGATGGTCACGAGGGAATTATTTTCCCAGTGTGAATGAAGCAAATGTTGTTAAATTTTTCTCGACGCTCTTTATTCTCTCGGGCTACGACCAGGGGGAGAAAAAAATTTCAAGATTGTGTCACATGAAGTCACGTTAATAAACTAAAGTTATATTAATTAATAGACTATAAACAAATAATATTGACGCTCCTGATACCACATACAAAAAAATGCAATATAAAAATACATGTTCGCTCATATAAATAATATTTTTATTGCCTTTTGACCAACTCTTGACAATAATACGTCGATGTTTAGGGATTAAAAAAAAATTCAGTAGTAAAGGACGAAGCCTTAGCGCCAAGGGATCAAATACACTCTCGCATTTGGCCCGTAGATTGTCTCGATGTTGAGACAAGGGACAAAGGGTCTGGACTTTCGAGATCGACGCCAGGCATTCGTTTATTAGGCGCACGGTTATTCCCCGAAGAGTTCGCACCCGACCAAATCCACCCCCATTACCTCCCCTTACCACCATCGATTGCGTTGTCCTCGCTCTTCGTGGGAACTCCCCCGGGGAGTGAGAGAGTTCGGTGGCTCTCAGGGATTTAAAGAAGGGAACGAAGAGCCACGAGGCCCTTATCCTCGTGACAGTCCAGCACGCGCTTGTCCCTCTCCACCCCCTGCCCGTACCACGCCATTATTACCCCTATTTTTGCGGTCCCAGAGAAAAGGAAAAAATTGCCATCGCGAATAATCAACTTTGGGCAAAGACCCGAGGCGTGTACTCGAGCAGTTTTTATATATTTCCTCTTGCGGGAAATTCCTGACGGTAGAAGGAAAGAAATAAAAGAAAAAAAAAAAATTAAAATATTTCAAACATTCTCGAAATTTTTTTTTCATCTCGAGAGAAGAATGATCGAGGCAAGAAAGTTACCGCCTGGGAAAGAAAAAAGTCGATTATTGGGATAGTCCGTGAATTCACTCTGTGCATCAAATTTTTTTAACAAACCATTATTGTCGCGTTAATAATTTAAAAAATTAGATAAACAAACGATTTGATCGTTATCCATTAATTTATTGGGAAAAAAATAGGTTTCATTGAAATTGCGTAGATTGAATCTTTGTAAGAATTAAACGAGAGGGAGACCGTGGTAAAATAAACGGGATAAAGGCTGAAAAAAACTGGAAATGTATACGAGTCTCGCGTTTCGCAAACACGTTAATGGAGGAGGACGAGAGGAGCTGAAAAAAGAAAATAAAAGATGCAGCGCCTTAAATCATCGCTAAACATTCAAAGGGAAGAGAGAAGGCGTCTATATATTACATACAACAGTTATTACATGGCATGTATATATATATATATATAGTATATCCATATATATATATAGTATATCCATATATACATATATATATAGACACACATACCAACGCAACTTCGCGCTGCAATTCGAAGGGATGTGGTTGTGTTCGCTCGCTGTACATAGCTCTCCGCATTCCCGGCGGCGACACCCGCAAGAGAGAGAGAGAGAGAGAGAGAGAAAGAAAGAGAGAGAGAGAGATAGAGACAGAGGGCGGGAGAGTTTACGACTCAGAAATAATTCTACGAGCCGGAAGCGCGTTTCCTCGTGAAAAAGCTGGGCTTCCGAGCGCGAGCCCCAAGTAGTGCGCTGCCGGGAATTACATACAAACATATATATATATATGACGGGTTATGCGATTTTATATATCTATACATTAATACATATATATATATGATGGAAAATCGCTGGCGACATTTTCTTGCTGCGCATTTTGCTTGTCCGGGAAATTCTCGAGCGAATATGGAATTAAGAGTTTATTCAAGTATGCGGGGCAAAGTATAATATATACAGCAAGTTTTATGTCAGTCACTGAAAATGCGAAATTTCCAACTCAACTGTTAACACATTCGAAAAATGAGTTTTCATCAGAATACAATTATTTACATCAACTGCAGGAGAAATGAAATAATAATAATAATATAATAATGATAATAATTTTGCAAAAAAGTGATCAACTGTTCCCTTCGTATTACAAAACGTTCAAGTCCTCGAGTCGAATATAATTTTTCGTAAGCCCCCAGCCGGAGACTCGTTTACAATTAACGAGGCAGGAAATGTTTTGCGTCGTTGCTGGGCTAAAAAAAGAATTCTCTAGGGGATATATTTATGCCAGAACTGCCATCAAAATGCGGCGAATGGGTAAATCTGGGAGAAAAAATCCGACCTTTATATTCTTATTCTCAATATAGTAACACAAGAACAAAAATAATAATTATTAATAATAATAATAACAACAATAATAATAATAAGACGAATGTGTCGTAATAATTGAGTCATTGACAGCGGAAAATAAAAATATTCGTCAGTCCGAATTACGAATATGTTACTTTATTATTTGGGAAAAAAATTGCGAGATACTTTCTCGATGTTTATATGTATAATGTGATGGGCTAATAATGCAGAAGCTCGAACAATGTACTGAGAGAATGAGACGTAATGGGAAGAACGAAGGCATTGACTGCCAGTTCGTACGTCACGAGGCGCCAGACAATAATTTATCGCATTTTTCTTCCTTATTCGTTTCACGAGGGGGTAAGTCCCTTGTTCGGGGAGAATGAGAGAAAGACAGAAAGAGAGAGATGGTGCAGAGGGTAAAGGGATACAATGAAGATGGAAAGAGAGAAAAGAAGCCGGAAACCGAAGAGTGGAACTCAGTTGACGGCTATATAGGGGCAAGCGGAGGGGGAATATTTTTTATTGCCTCAAGTATTCCCTTCAGGGGATGCTCAGCGAAAAAAAAGAGGGAGAAAGAGACGAAGTCTGAAAGAAAGGGAAATATGTAGTGAGAGAAGAGCCAAAATGGTCGGTAGAATAAACGGGTAGAGGAGAAAATAGCTAGAATCACGAGATAAAGAGACCCTTAGCGTGGATCATGTACACATATCAACTGCTCAATGCAAAAAAAAAACCCATCTCGTGATATTTCTCGTGTTAAATTATTGGCTCTGCCCTTTTGAGTTTTAAAATATGTTCACTGTCGATTAAAAATATTTTACCACCTATGAATAATACTGGTAGGCTTATACTTTTATCATCTCATATTTTATATTCAATATTTATAATTGATTCTCGATATAATTTTATCTCGTGATCAGGATAATTTTTGGAAAAAATTGATAAAAATTAAAAGACTTTTTGAGATTTATAGAGATGGTAAAGTACTTTTGACTGGTAATATATGTATATAGTATGCATCCAATATATCGTTGGAGACCGACACACTTTCGCTAATGCACTCTTTTTCCACACAGTGTCGCAGCCCTCTCACCCTTCGTAATTCCACGAAGAGTCATAACCGTATACATATCACACTTGAAGCTCTATATTTTATATATATACATATATATAAACATATATATACTTATACATATACATATATATACATATATATAAAACAGCGATGCAGTGTCGTACGCACGTACATTATATGGTATATAATACACCCAGCAATGTCGACCGACTTTGGCTCCTGCAGTAGTACGAGTAAAGCGATCTCCGACCCAGGTGAGAAAGCAGCGCCACTGCCGGCGGTTCTATATATATATATAACAGGAAAATACGGAAGGTGAGACTCAGACCTGTCCGACTAGTACATAAAGAACGTGTTCGCCTTTGCCGTGGGCCGATGACCACACACATGCTCCGTGCACATCTCGTATTCTCCACTGGGAATCGAAAAAAAATATGAGTAGAGATAAAGGCGTGAAGATTTATTTATTCTCTTATATGCGTTCTAGCCTTTGCGAAATTTAACGAAAAAAACTCTATACCTTTCTCATAAATTTACCAAACAGAAGCTGAATTAAACGAACAGATGGGAATGAGTATTAAAAAAAAAGAATATTATTCAGCAAAGCAGTAAAATATTTTATCATATTTTTCCCCAATGGTTGCATTATACGTTAAAATGTAATAAAAAATATTTTTTTTTACATTTAATATGATATTTTTATTATAAAAATCTCAAATTCACAATCGCAATAAATGTGATAGCATGTATTGGCTGTGAACACACGGACCATGTACACATCTCGTATTCTCTACAGGGTGTAGAAAAATATAAGAAATAAAGGCGAGATTGTTTATTCACTCGCCTTTTCACGTGTATCCTTTGCAATACTTGACTACAAAAAAAAAATGGCACTACACTTGTTAATACGCCGAATAAAAGCTGGATGAAAAAGACAGATGAAAATAATTGATATAAAAAATTATACGCCGAGAGAATATGTAAAATATATTTTATCATATTTTTTATACCCTTTTGATGACTCGTGAAAATGGAAAAGCATCTCGTGGCTTCTTATTGTCACGGAAAATTTACATCTGTGCAGCATCGTGGGGAAAGTTGAATGTGCTCGCTTGTTTTTTTATAGTATACCGATAGTTTCAATTTGAAGACGGTAGAGAAATAAGGTCAGGAGGGTGGTGGATATTATCTCGGTTATATATGTATATATATATATATATATATATATATATATATATATATATATATATATATATATGTACATATTTGTGTGTGTGTGTGTGAGCAGAGAACGGTTTGGGAGGGTCGTCTCTTTCTCCCTGTGTCGATTTATTCGTGCAGAAACGAGGAACAATTGAAAGCTGGGACGCCTTATACCAATGGACGAAGGAGGGAGCGAGTGAGCGTGCTATACGAGAGGTTAATGGCGCACGAGTCGACCTGCTATACTCCTTTCTGAACTGCCTCCGAGCCTCAGCTATCCTTTTTCAACCCCCAACTCTTTTATATATATATATATATATATCTACTCCCTTCTTCCGCGACTTGAACGAACGAGATAAAAGCGCAGTACCGGGTGTTCCCATTATTTTCAAATCACTGTCCAAAGTGCCTCGTGGCTCACAGTTGGATAAATATATATATATATGTACGTCATTCAGAGGAATAGAACGCTCTCAAGAAACTCGCAACATTATTATTCTTGTCCATATTTCATGAAAACGAAACATTTCATTGTAGCAAAAAATACCTTTAAAAATTTGCTCACAAGCTCATCGGAAGATGCATGATTTTTTTTATACATTTGACACAGACGAATTTTTGAGGGGAAACAACTGCTCATTTCATATATATATATATATATACCTTGTAGAGCGAAAATTGTTGGATCAAGGCATTGTGAAGAATAAAAAAATATGTATAAGATTTATGAATATTGGTGAATTTTTATAAGATTGCAAATTCTTTTGGCAAAGATTTAGCATTTTTTAATAGTTTCATAACGTTTGGAATATCAGGCATATTTATATGATGCATATTTGTAGGGGGGAGGAGAGAGAGAGGGAAAGAAAGAAAGAGAGAGAGAGAGAGAGAGAGAGAGAGAGAGAGAGAGAGAGATCTTGAGTTACGAGAAAGCTCTGGTGGAAGAAATTTGAGAGATGTGTAAACCTCAGTCTGAACAAGCTGACATGCAATGGAGAACTACATGAGCGAGAGAGAGAGAGAGAGAGAGAGAGAGAGAAGCCGGAATGAGGAAAATTTATCCAATAGGGAAGTCGGGTCACGCATGAAGCCAATAGCGTTTCTGCGATACACCCTCTACTGGTAATCCACAAGGCATTGCCGCACACCAAGTGTACTCTCTCTCTCTCTTTCTCTCTCATTCTAGCCTACAACATGTATGTTCGTAAATTGAAATGCCTGTGCGAATAATAGATGTCCTGAGGAAGTAGAGAGAGAGAGAGAGAGAGAGAGAGAGAGGAGAGTAATAGAGGGAGAGAGAGAGGAGAGTAATAGAGGGATAGATAATAGTGCGATATAATGCCAGCACAGGAAAAGCCAACGTTGCCTGTCGCGAACGTACACAAAATTCCACAATGCATACAAGATACATATATCCATAAATGTCAGCACAATTTCTCATATTTTAGTAACATTTAATCACGTTTTCAATCTAAAAAGCTGGGTCACATTTGTGCGTGCAATACGAGAGGGTGTCTGGACCAATTGTTGAATCTAGGGTTCATTTTTTTTCATAGAAATTTGAAGATCGTGCAGATTTTTTTCAAAGATCAAAATTAGCACACCCCCATTCTTTGCGAGTAATAGAAACTTGACGGTAGAATTATTTCAATTTCATTGTTCCATCAAAAAAATGTGAAATTCATTACTTCACGTTTATTAGTATTAATAGATTATTTTTTAGTATGAAAAAAATGTCTTTTAGGTTCTTCCAAACCAAAACTATTTTTTTCTACAAATAATATAAACAAAGCGAAGATTTCGCTTTTTTTTTGCGTTGTACTGGAAGGGAAAAAAATATGACGATCACGACGCTGTTAGATTAGCCTAAAATGTTCCATACATAAATATGCCAAGAGAGGCATAACGGTGTCTCAACGCCCAAGTCTATAATGTATATACAATATATATATATATAGATAGGTAAAGCCTGTTTTTAATTCATTAGCAGGCTAAGAGGCTTTTGAGTTTGTTATGTGCAGTGACTATATAGATTTCCATCAAATAGGGGCCATGTGCTCTAAATGTACTTTTAATCAATGGCTTACGGGCAAGCTTTTGCAGACACTTGCCACGCATTTAAGACGATGTTAACGGCCTCTTGCTTCTCTATTTTCAACATCCCATTCTTCGCTGATTCTGCTTTGTTCTCTCGCCTTTTCGTCCTCTCTGAACCCAAAAATACGTCCTTGCAAATATAACTCGAGTCTCTTTGGGAAAGTGAGAAATCGTTAACTGTCTTTCGGAATATTTCTGCCAAATATAAAAATAACTCGCTGTCATTTATTGCTGTTATTTGAGATTAAAAAATAATAATAAAATTAATCACAAATAATTATCGTGAATAAGTTTAAAAAAAAAAGTATTCTGGCAATAAATCAAATATAATTTATATTTGATAATAAATATTTTTGCCTAGTTTTTTTTTCTATATTACATTACTTGTCCTAATTTTCAGCCTAGATATGTGTATTTAAAGCTCACCGAGTAACAAAAAGATATCGTAAGAAAGGAGAAAAAATTATCGCTTCTTTAATTTAATTTTTTCCGTGATGTTTATGGCAAAGAGGAAAATAAATGTTCACGTGCATAGAACGAAAAAAGAAATTCAAACGCATTTATCAGATGTTTTCCGAGAATGGCTCGTGAAGATGGAGGGAATGCGATAGAAGACGATCTATAGACTCAGAATGATTTTTTTTCCTTTTTTTTTTCAATAATTTTCGATAAATTCTGTAACTCAACGGACCCTGACGATGTGCGGTAATGCAACGAGAGAAATAAAATAGCTCGAGCTTTTTCGCGACTCGCTCGCTCGCTCCGGATGGACATAAACATAGCTACGCACTTAGAGGAATTTTATGCTGTCGTTTCAGTTGACGCTTTTCACTCCCCTCTTCCTCCCCCCCCCCCCCCCCCCCTCAGCTGGCACATCAATCAACTGTATTTATCTTTTCTCTCTCTATTCTTGTATCCCCACATTCTTCTCTTGTCTCTCTACACTGCTGATATAAATGGACGGTCGTTACGCCTCACTCCAGACTGACCGTTCAAACCTCCTCGTCGTTATTCCCCCCAATCGCTTCTTTCTCTGCTTCGTATTTTTCACATTTTTACCCGCATTTTCTCCCATTTCCCGTCGTTTCATCTACCATTTTTCTAATAAATGATAGAATTTTCTTCCTCCAACCCTCGAACACATTTTACGGCGTTATATAGAATTTTTTTTTAGCGCATATTAGTTTACGGAACGAATGGCACAAATAATTCTCTCAGTAATTAAATAAATAAGTCAGCGTGCCTATATAAATATAATCAATCATATTTCACGTTTAACTGTGAAATATTATTACTGTTGGAAAATTATTTAAGCTGGAATAATTTTTTGATAAAAATTTTAATATAATTTCTGTAAAAAGCATAATGAATTTTTATTGAAATCATATTATTCAATTTTAATTCAATTGTACTTTTACATGGAATCATTATTGTCAAGAGTTATTCGCTGATGACGAGTGTCGAGGGGGAAAGATAAAAATCGATGATTATAATCGTATAAGAGGGAAAAAAGGAAACGACGTGAGAGGAAACGCGAATTCAGCATCAAATGGCACTCGAATTACCTACTTTTATGCGTGTGTGCAAACTCTGCCTGAAGGGGGAGGATGACAGAAAGAGTGAGTGGGCGAAGCTGAGAGAATGGATAACCGTTAAAGTTTTATCAGCCTTTTGTCGAGCGCTTATGTCCTCCCACGCGCAGCTTCTCAAGAAAACAGAATAAAAAATAAAAGATCGCACCAAAAGTTTTAGGTTAAAAGGGTGGCGTGGTTGCAAGGAGCAGAGATCGCACGAATCACGTCATTTATAGACGTCGCAATAGCGCATGTATAGGGCATTTGAGATAAAATCGTAATCCTTGTAATTGTTAATTTATCCTCCATTTCAATCTATTTTGTGACAAACAAAAAATAATAATAATATGGTTATTGACAGAGAGCTTTGAACCAGCATGACGAGCCAGAGTAGATTCTTTAGTTAATGTTACAGAGTGAATGCTTCAACATAAATAAATAAAATTGGCCTAAAATGCCCCATATAGTACTCGCAGATTTATTGGTTGTCATTGAGCTATATATATGTGTGAACTGTACGATAGTCCGGGGTTGTAAAACCGTTTACGATGAGAATCGACTTCATCGCGATCGGGCCACGTAGACACACATAGACACGCTGGACCAAAAAGATATAGAGAAAAATGAATTTGTATTTGATTCAAGATTCATTCGAATAAATAAATAAATCATACAAAATTTATTTGTACAATTTGATCATTTATTTATTCAATGAATTTATATTTCTTCCAAACAAAGTTTATTCAATGTAGCCAATTTTTTTTTTAATCGGAATTTTTCTTTACCTCAAACCAATGTGGAGCTCAATACGATTTTTTTTTTGATTGAGATAAATTGAGCTAAAATGAAATGACAAATGAAGACGATGACTTACTTTTTCCTTAAATGATACTTCGGGTAATTAATAAATTGCTTTATACACTTGGCTTTGCCCGAATTTTGAGGGAAATTTTTGAGCGAAGCGTATACAATTAAAGAGGAATATATATATGTATAGCTAATATAATATTGATTGATGAGAATCGATCAAGTCTCATTGGCGATTGTATATATAGATATATACGTTATAATCGATTTTCTGCGATTATAATTTGCATTAAAGTATGTCATTCAACAAAGACCTGCGAGCTGTTCTCTCACGCTCAATGATGCCCAATATCCAAACATTCTCGTTTATCATTTTGATGGGAACGGGGTGCCGGGATGCTAAATACCGTGTATTTATCAATCTCCTCTTTTGGCTCCGTCACGAGAGCACCAAAAATATTCTCCGTCTCGTATTCACATAAATGATAGAAATGAATAAAAGTCTGTTCGACACTGAAGAACGAAACGCCTCAGCGGTTCATCATCAGTTTCCTACTCTTTGATTTTCTTTGATCTTTTCACTTTCGCGTGCGTGGAATTGCGATTTTATATATGCTCGACTCCCTCGCAACTCTATTTTTTATTTGAGGAAATGTGCTCGATCGACTCATTCTGTAGAAATCGTAGAATTTCGAGGCTGATTTCTCTCGTTCTCTCTCTCTTTTTTCCTCTCACTGTTCGAAACGTATTAACTTTTCAAGCTTTGATGCTTAATTACACGTTCTTTGCGCTGTTCGATTGCACCATAATTGCAACATATAAATGAGTTATCGATACAGCAAAAGAAGAATTTCATCCCTTATCACGACTGGGAGGAAAAGAGAAAGAGATAAAATATTCTCTCGAGTTTATTTTAATTGTTATTTATTTAACGAGTAATTATTGCATCGAGATAGAGTCAATGGCGATCCTTTTGTGATGCTTCGCATCTTCCTCTTTTATTTCTATGCCATGAAGAATAAATACAAAGAGTCGTTTATTATGGAAATGTAATAAATTGCTTAATAAAGTGAATGAAAATATTATTATTTTTATTTAAATAAAAAATATGTATCTTGTATCTTGTTCCGATGTCCAAAGAAATTCATTTTAAATTAATCAAATATTTATATTTGCTGAATCGTCAAACTGACGTTTTATTCTTTAATATTTCATAATTACTTTTTTTTTTTTTTCATTACAATTCTACATTTCCTTCCGGGAAATATGAAACTTTCCATCAGGAAGGAACATTAGGCAGGAAGGTAGAAATACCCAACGGAAGTGAGTGAATGCTTAACTGATTTCGTGATCGGAATGGTACTTGGAGAATATTTTACACGCTCAGATAGACGCGCGCAAACACAAACGCTCGAGTGGCACACGTGCCCCGAGAAAACAAATTTTTACTCGCAAACCTTGTAAAAGGAAAAAGTTCTCATATACATATATAATGATAGCTTGCGTGTGTGCGTATGGGAGAGAGAGAGAGAGAGAGACAACTCGTCGTGACTGCAAGTTGTGTGCGTTCACTCCGTTAGCTTTTCCACACGGTTCTCCAACTTTTTGATATAAATTTCTCGGCTCGTTGAGACGTACGGAATTCACCAACATTTTTTTTATTTATTTTCTTTCTTCCCCACTGATTGAACGGAGTAATCATGGACGTTGGCCACAGTACGTTTACTCACGAAGAGAGCTTGTAAGTTAGACGCGATAAAAAAAGAAAGAAACATTTTATATCCACTGGTTCTTCTCGACGATGAAACTTTGCCATATCGACGCTGTTCTCATGCTGGAGAGAGTAAATGAGCGAGCTAAAGTGTTTGTGGGTGTGTGGCCGAATATCTCGGGACTGGAAGTAGAAAAAGAAAAGGGGATATAGAGGGTGCATGAACGGCCAGTTAGTGAGTGAGAGAAAAATAATGAGCAAGAGGGTGAAAGTAACGAGAAAAGGGGGAAAATCAGAAAGGAAACACAACGAAAGAATATATATATATATGCATACATATCGATTTGAGAGTCGAAAAAATGAAAGCAGCAGGGGGCGGGAGAGGGAAAAATGTTCCTTGCATTCGGCGTATGATCGATGACGAGGAAAAGCCGAATGGTCCAATTATGGATTATAAAAGAACGAACAGAATGAAACCAAAGTTGAAAAGAATGCTGTGCTGAAAATAAGTATCGCAAACTTTTGATACTTTTTTTACCCTCATGTGTACAACTTTTACACACAGAAACTATTTATTTTTATCAATTATTTAATAGAAAAAAATCACCGCTTCTGTACTGTTTTCTTCTCGACTTAATGAACTTATGTAATTTACCAAATCGAGTTGTAAAATGAAAGATGAAAAAAAAAAATCCTCGAAATTTTTCGTCACTCGTACATATAAATCCGCGGAATTACTAAAGTTTTAAACTCCACATTACACCGTTAAGATATAGTCTGTATAAATGGTACGCGAAGAATCTCATATATATATATATATAATACAAGAAGATGAAATGTCGCTCTCGTACATTTTTATGTCACTTGTGGGGGGTTAAGTGTGTGTATGCCTTTGGCATAATAATTCCATTCCCATTTGCGTCTCGTAGCCTCTTGGAACGCTAGAGATTTTCGTTGGATCCCCGTTAAAGTGGGCAAAACTTTTGAGTATGCTCATCGCTCATGGGGACGAAGAAACCACAGTTATTTCTAATGTTTTTCGTATAAGAATAGACGTAGAGTAAAACTATAAATATAGACAGTACATAAATATATAAATGTACGATTTAGATTTATTATCTATTATATACATATAGAATAGTATATAGTGTATATGGGGCATTTCAGGCCAAATCGACACAGGTCTCAGCCGTCTGGGATTTTGTCCCCGAATGGTCGAAAGGCATACAGTTTTTTTTTTTTTTTCATTGGTCAGTCACTAATTGATAATGATTTGGAAAAAAAAAAAAAAACAAAATCACTGACCTGTAGATTTGGGCTGGAATACCCCATGTGGAGTAGAAACAGCGCTATACACATACACAGTTAAATTGGGTGCAGAACATCACCAGTTCTCTCTATATTGCCGTTGGCAAGAACGTAAACTCATGCACGCGGCTGTTACCTCAGCTTTCTCTCAGTCTTGTCTGGCTTTCATCTCACTCCTCTTCATTCCTTGAACACTTTAAATCGCGTGTACTCTGGCTGAGTAATTACCTTCTAGTACCCCGAATACTTAATGAAGTATTTCGCGTGAAATGACATGAGAGCGAAGATTGTTAAAATTATATACCCCCTTCAAAACGAGTCCATTTGTTAGCTGGTTTCGCTTTTAAGTGTTATATTATATGATATCGCACAACGCGCTAGATGAATGCACTTCACTACAGAGTGTAAAACTTAACCACCCTTCTCTCTCTCTCTCTCTTTCTCTCTCTTTCTCGCACACTCTCTGTCTATTCATGTGCTCTCAATTGAGCAACTTTGAGCTTGTCACATTTCTTGAGTGTTGGCCTTTCTCGGCAATAATACCCAGCACTCTATACGTATATATATATACATATGAGGTAAAAAAAATGTGTATATGACCTGTAAAAGTGTGTGGGTAGTATTATTGCCGGTACGCGAGGATATTTCAGGGCTACTCTCGTACGACGAAACGTCCCTCCCTTGTCAAAGTTGAAAACTTTTTGTTTTTTTTTTTTTAACTTGACTCTGGCGTTCTATATTCGCGGAAAAGTCCGCGTAAAGTGTATGTATAAGCCGCGAGGGAGAGCAAGAGACAGAATAAGGGGTCGAAAAGTTTGCAAACTCCTTGGTCATATTTTACGTTATGCACATAGGGATGTTGAAGCACATCGCTCTGTATGTACGTAAGACTGTTCTCTTGTATTTACTGTATATGTGCACACCTTTTTTCCTCTTTTTTTTATTACTCTTTTATTTTTCTTGCTTCAAGCTACCATTCGTGCAGTCTCACTCAACCGTAACAATTTCATCACATTCTTTAATAACCTCGGCAAGTTTGCATTCGTCGACGTTTCATACATCGACGGATAGTATTTTTTAAGTTTATGAAAATTATTAAACGAGCTCACTGGCAAAGATAGGGAGATTTCGTTGGACGTTTATAAAAAGTATCAAGTAAACATTGGTCTCTCTCTCTCTGTCTCTTTTTTAGAATTATCCGCGACCCATTCATTATGAAATTTATTCAAAAGACAACAAATTATTATAATTGTCTGATCAATAATTAAATAGCTCATCGTATTTAATTTTTTAAATTTCTATACAGTCACGTAATTACATAAATCATTATATTGGCATCGTTGGAATAGATATTAAATATATTTTTGTAACGTGATGAGTGTTTAAAAATAATATTCAAAATGATTATTTTGGATTTTTTAATAATATCGTTATTCATTGAGAAAAAAAATAATTGTACCAAATTATTATCGATTATTATTCGAAATAATTATAAATTATATATTTTTCACCATATTTCATCGTATGATATTGTAATTAAAAAATTTAGAACGCTCTGGTTAAAAGAGTTTACGATTATAACTTTCGAAATTGAACGAAGAATAATGAAATTTTAACTCTCCATTGCATGTACAGCCCGCTCTATTCTCAACAACGGCCATTACATGTGAATGTACAATTGATTGTCTGCTTGTTAGTCGTTTGATAGGAGAGTTCTCCTCGGTGTAGTCGTATCCCCTCCCCCCCTCTCTCTCTCTCTCTCTCTCTTCCTCTTTCTCTCTCCGCTCGTAACTATAAACTGGTAACGCACTCGGAAATTTGATTAATCCGTATGAGTTTCGTATAGTTCTCTGACGAAGATTTGCCGATACATTCGCCAGATTCGCTGGCAGAGAGCGAGCTTCGTTATTCCCTCGCAACGTCCTGAAGGATTTCATGCGTTGAATGCCTCTCGTTGATTTGCATTCCACCATATAACAAGCTTACTCGACGGAGTATGCAAGTTATACGTGTGTGAATATACGCGTGTTATACACCGCATATATATATATATATGAGTGTCTGAATAACGACAAGCTCATTTAGGTAGTTCTGCCTGTTAGAAATCTCAAACACACGCGAGATCGCAAGAGCCACTCGAACGATGAAGGATTCCGCTATTAAAATACAAAAAGGCAAATGTGACGAGTAAAAAATGTTAAGTATAAATTATTCAGTTTCAAAAGTAAATGATACATTTCAAAAGATAAAGAATAAAGAATATCAAATAATGAATATCATAAAGCATTAAATAATATAGTACATTTATGAAACACAAAATTATTTCTGTGCCATTCATCAATGTTCCACAATGATAAATTCTGATTGAGCAACGTACAGTCTTCCAACTATTAATCCTCCAAAAACTCGATTGAAATAAAATTATTATTTTCATTATAAAATAATTCTTGAAAATTCTAAAGAGGAATTCTCGTACGAGCGTTGTGTGTACATATACGAAGAATGAAGTATATTTTGCCCGATTAAGTATGAAAGTTGGTACCCGTTTTGGTGCGACATGGCACGTGAATAGAATGAGCTCGAGTTTTCGACACGATGGTGAATTCACCCCGTTGGACTTTCCACATTGCAGTTATATATATATATATATATATATATATATGTATATATATGTACATATATGTATATATATATGTATATATATGTATATATATGTACATATATATTAGGTAACTGCACAGAGAGAACGGGAGAACACAAGAGACGAGAAGACTGCGCCAGAAGCGAACTTGGCCGAAAAACTTTCAATTGTACCTCAATCTATAGCGTCAGACCGCAAAAGCCACGGTGCAAAACGTTTTCTCTCTCTCTCTCTCTCTCTCTTTTTTTTCTCTCTCCCTCTCAATCTCTGGTTCGCTTGTTCATTTACCGCCTGACGACGCCCAGCTGTTTTGAATTTAACGCTGGAACACCGCGACAGCCGAGCCACGAGATGTGACGGCCTGTGTCATCATCCGAGCATGTAATTAGACGAAAAAAAATATATAAAAAAACAAAAAAACAAACCGAAAAAAAATATTTGCCACATCTCGATGGTCAAGCGAGTTTAAAAAAATATATACACTCTATTATACGACTATCAGCGTTGTTACGCATTCATTTCAACGCCTGATAAATTTATAGAATATAAGAAGAAACGAAAAATTCCTTCATTTTTTTCCTCCCATCAATTTTACACTCTGCATGATACTTCGTTGACTGGCAATAATTTATTAACTTATGTTTTACCCCTGTGAGTCCTTTTACGAAAAAAAATAAATATAAAAAAACAAAAAAACAAACCGAAAAAAAATATTTGCCACATCTCGATGGTCCAGCGAGTTTAAAAAAACACATACACTCTATTATACGACTATCAGCGTTGTTACGCATTCATTTCAACGCCTGATAAATTTATAGAATATAAGAAGAAACGAAAAATTCCTTCGTTTTTTCCTCCCATCAATTTTACACTCTGCATGATACTTCGTTGACTGGCAATAATCTATTGATTTATGTTTTACCCCTGTTAGTCCTTTTACGAAAAACAAAAAAAAAAAATCATTCTTTAACGTTTCAAATATACAAAACCGACATGTTAACTTTGACCTCAAGAATTTTAAATCTTTATTATTTATAACTGCTCGATCGATTTGTTTTTCCTTCTGATAGGGCTGATCCAGTTTGATATGAACTTTCAACATTTAGGGTCTTTTGAGAGGGTCAACAAAGTCGGATTGTTTTTTTATTCTTCAAATATTCAATTCACTGGACCACCCGACAAATAACGGCAGAGAAAGGAGGGAATGAATAACCGGAAGTACGCTACTTTGATGAGAAATGGTCATGTTGGAGTAACCAGAGCGTATACGCACAGGAGACTGTGGGAGAACAAGAGTTGTGTGCTCGCTTGTGTATTTGTGTATGAGGGTGAGTGGCTATTGGAGAACTCTGAGGATGACCTCTGATGATAAAGGGGGGTGCGAGATGACGACAAGAGGAACGACGAATAGGGGTGCTCGAGGGTGGAATACACACAGACACATGTGTGCAAGCATATACATATATATATATATATATATAGGAGATACACATAGAGAGGGAGTAGGGAAGAATAGGAAGTCAATGCTCTCAGACTATCCAGCCAGTATATTCAGGAACAATACAACCAGTGCCTAGTTCACCAAAGATAATTACATGTCTCTACGTCATATTATTGTTGCGACGGGCCTATTGTTGAAATCCTCAGCTACAATACAATGGTTTACATGTACATGAAGAGCGAGAGAGAGAGAGAGAGAAAGAGAGAGAGGGGCTCTCATTTCTCATACAAACTGTTATATGCATACACATTTGTATATATATATATATATATATATATATATATATATATATATATATATATATATATAGTTATATATATATATATATATAGTTATATATATATATATTTATATATTAGACAAGCACCCTCCGCCTATATCTGCCTGGGGTGCTGGCCCAGTCTCTACGACCAACACTTTGCGCATTGTCCAACAATTTGTACAGGGGAGATTTTATCGTGACCTTTCGACACTTACGCATCCTACCATGAAAGGAAGAGAGAGAGAGAGATAGAGAGAACTTGTATTATATATGATACATATACAGGTATAACACATCAACAAGACCTCGCCTTTTTTACGATCTAACATTACATATACATGTATATTTATATACATTTATATGTATTGAATTACATATGCAATGCATATACATGTATAAATATATTACAAGTTGTATGTTGCATGTTTGTATATATATACATATATATATATATATATATATATATATATATATATATATATGTGATGTTCCTTCATCCAGGACCAAATTATAATCTCAATTGTCGTCGTTGTCACAAGGGTTATACAAAGTTATAGTGAAAAAGAGAGAGAGAAGGCGAGAGAGAGAGGGAGAGAGAGAGCGAGAGAGCAAAACGAGAGCTCAAAGTTCCGGCAATTCATGAAACGACCCAGAGGGATGAAGAGGCACTAGTGGTGGATAGGACAATGTGAGAAATTGGGACAGGCCCCTAGGAATACGAGAGAGTCCTCGTGGAAGAGGGTTTTTACTTATATATATATATATATATATATGTATGCGCTTATATTACCTCTTTCCGAGTTATCGTCTAATTCATCTAGAGGGTAAATAATAGAACATCGTAGATCCAGTTTTTTTTTTTTCGACTAACTCGTAAAGTTTTCGAGTCAACGATCAACGTAATCGTTCCCGAAGAATAATTTCTTCGAGAACAGTGGAATTTATGAACGGGGGTAGTTTTTAAAATACAATTAATTTTAGACATTGTAAAAAAATATATTTTCTATATTACACGCATTATAATTATACATATATAATAATCGTAATCCGTGATGGAAAAATGGAGGAATATAATTGTCCGACTTCGGCTAGTTGCATGTTTTCAAAAAATTTCATTCTTTAAGGGGGTTGTGGTAGCTGGCGATATTTCGATTTTTTTGCTTTATTAAACGTTTACTTTAATTCAAAGTAGAATAATTTGAGCTAGTAAGAAGGAGCCAAGCACCTCATTGCTATTTTTATATTGTTTATATTTATATATATATATATATATGTGTGTGGGATGTGGGGGCAAAACGGGCACAGGGTTAAGTGCGGGCATCTCACCTGATAACAAATCGTATTTTTAACGAAAATGACTTTTTACACATTTCCGAGATTCTTTACACAAGAAAAAAAAACAATTGAAAAGTGAAAAAAATCAGTCAAATATTTTTCCTATCGACAATTTTTTTCGTCTCGTCGAAATAAATTTACACGCATAATTACGAACTTTAGCCTTCGTTTCCGTTTTGCCCCCAACTTCCCTACAGTAAAATATATATTATATATATAGTATACAGTATTATAGTATATTTCTGCAACATGAAGCACGACGTCCCACAGTCGTGTAGATGACAAGTATTAATTAGCTTTATTTTCGCTACGTAATTCATTTATCTCTCTTATCGTCCACCGGGGGAAAAAAAGAGAGAGAGAGAAGGAGAGAACCACGACTGGACCAAGGAATCTAGGAAAAGGAAGCTTTTCACTTCCGAGAGGTTGGCGAAAAAAAAAACGAGCCTTCCTTGTTACAAGTTCTCTCTGCGTCGCCCCCTGGTTTTCTCGCTTAATGCGTTTTTCTTTCTTCTCTCTCGCTATACATCGTTCCTCTTTCTCGATCCTGGCACGCTCGAATGATATGTGCCAGCGATTAAAATATATCAACGAGAGCACGCTGGACAGTTATACAACACGTACGTGGAGATAATCGAGCGTGAACATGTATTATGCAAGAGCAGTAAACGGCCAACAGTCAAAGAAGAATATAAATAAAGAGAGACGTCCATATGATGAGTTTTATCTTGACTACGGTTTAGATCCTTTCTTTTAATTTTTTTTTTTTTTTTTTATATTGAATTTCTCGTCTCATCTTTTTCTCAACTTCTCGCGTCATTTTCTAAGGAATAAGGAAGGAGTCGAGAAAAAATTTGGCGAGCAAAAATGAGATGAGATTAAAAAAACTGGCATTACGACTGGTGAATAGCTAACGGCTTTTTATCTTCTTCTCGTTTTTTTATTTTATTCCTTTTTTTCCTTTGGCATAATAGAGCGAGAAAGAGCCTCATGTCTGAATAAAATTTCTTCATCAACTATAACGAACGAGAAGCTTTCGTCGTCACTACTTTTTCCTCTACTGTATCCAATAACAGCAGTAATAACAAGTGGTAGCGAAGCGCCTGAATTATACATCTCGTTTCATTTTTTTTACTGTTTTTTTTTTTCTTCCACGTAGCCTCTTCCCGAGTCTCATCCTTTTTCCGTACTTTTTTCTATGCTGTACATTCTAGTGAATGGCTTAATTAATAAGCTAAATTGTAGCTACATAATTATCGTTCAAACAATATATAAAATGTGATGGAAAAATAGCCGATATGACTCGCGGATGCAAATTTCATCTTGAATGCATTTTGTTGCACGTAGTGGAAATTTATTATGAGCAAAAGTGCAAAAGCCCTGTGCGTTTCACATTAATTAATTCCATGTTGAATATTTTAGTGTAATTAACGGTGTTAATATGTAGGAATTGCGAATAATTTATCGCATCGGTAGGATAGAAATAATTTTCAATGTGCAGATACATCAAGGATTTTCGGTAATTAATGTGATCAAAAAATTACCAAGCTCAATTAATCTACTTCAATCTATAATTTTGCCCTATAATTCATTCCCACTCGAGCCGAATATCCGTAATTTTCTTAGACATTTTGTTATGTTTTTTTTTTTAGGCTTTATCATTTATTATTTAATCTCCTCTGTGTCGATCTTTTATATTATAAATGATAAATTGTAGCCATAGTTACGAGATTATAGAAAATTGTGAAGCAGAGAAGTGTAGAAAAATAGGAATGGCCATAAAAATTCGAAAGGATATACGCTGCAATAACAAAAAAATATATATTTTTTTTAATAGTCAAGATATGTATGAATGTATAAGTTGATTTAGATATATCGTCCATTATTCCACATTGATTGGTTATTGGATAAAGAGTGGATTAACGATAGGATTGTAGATCGAATGGATAGCCCTGGATAGCTGCCAGGGCTTACGTTTTAATTATAAATGAGGGCTTTTCAGCACATTGGCGTTGCATTTAACGTGAAAATCTTATCGGAGAACTCGGAAGAGCGAATCCATATCATAAGAACGATGATATGATGCATACATAATACGTTGCCAGGATACGGTTTTCTGAACCGAAAACACATATGTGCATTAATGCGGGCTGGAGGATCTATCTATAGTATTGGATGAATGATGCGAGAGAGATGCAGAGAGAGAGAGAGAGAGAGGTATTTATTTCGTACTCTGGGACTCGACCCCTTTAGAGCAGGATAGAGAGAAATGCCAGGTAGCGTGCGATCGAGAGGCTACTCCTGTGGCTCACGAGGGATCTCTCTCATTTGCTCTCGCACTCATCCTTAACCCCCGCCCCCCCCCCCCCCCCCCGCCCCTCCCCATCTGCGAGCCATCATTTTTCTCCATCTCGCACTCACCAGTGAACGCCATTTCGCGAAAATTACGATTAGAACACGTGCATTGATCTGGGTCATGCCGATAACGAGCTCTCAACGTTCTCTCCCTCTCTCTCTCTCTCTCTCATCCGCAACCCTTCTTGTCTACGTTGAAGGATGTTTCATCTCTTCTTCTCTCTCTCTCTGTCTCTTTCTATTTTATCGCTTTCTCTTTCTCTCTTGTCCAACCCAGATTTCTCTCAGTTATTGAAAAAAAAAAAAAAAAAAAAAAAAACAATTGGTCGTTACTCGAGAAAGAAAAATCGGTAAATATAAAAAAAAAACCAAATCATTAATCGAAAAAAATTGGATCAACTTCATACAAATAAATTGCGTTATTATTAATAAACATTAAAATAACTAATTAACTATAAGTTATTTGAATAATATTTTTGAAAATCTTTATTATCTTTTTCTGAATAAAATCGTAAAACAAATATTGACGATTTTATTCAGAAGTAAGAGTTTTGATCGTAATTTTTCCATAATAGATTAAGTGATGTACGAGGGTATATACATATAGATATAGTTGGGACAAAAATATGTGCGGTACGCGGTACATCGTCGAGAGATGAATTCATTCGATTCTGGTGATGATATATCGTGCTTTACCGTTTTCCAACGTTTTATTCCACCATACCACATTCCTCATGGTACAAACACGTATAGCCTAGAGCGTCCAGGGAGAGCTTTCAGTTCGTCACACATACATAAAGATCGATGTATAACCATCGATGTGCAATAACTACACGAATCTGCATTGTATGCTATTGGATTTTCTCAGTCGTGTGCCCATATACACGCTTTTACGGTTAATTCTTTTGGTATAATGGTGAGAAAAAAAAACGGATAAACCCATTGTGAACCAACGTACGGCACTTCGATCGTCGATGGATCGTACATGTGATTTTTTTATCGTGTTTCACCTCCCTCTTTTTTAAGCTTTGATTTTCTCGTAAAAATCCAATTGCATTTTTTTGTGCCATGAATAGAAATAGATAAATAAATAATATAATGTTTGTACATTTTTTTAAAATACAAAACTATCTGAATAAATTTATTTAATATTTCAACCCTTATTTTGGATTTAAAAAAATCAAACTCACAGCGTGTCCTTGATTTTTTTTTAAACAGAAGAGAATAATTATTTTTCTTCGTCAAACTTGCACGATGAATTATTTTATGAAAAAATATTTATTGTTGTTCTATGGTAAATATTTATTAATTAGGGCATAATATCTGTCCATGTTCAATATACCGGTGGGTACGTCGACCCGATGGATCTCCCCTTCCCCCTTGAATAAGCCCAAGAGCACAGGTGGCTATGGGACGATATCGAATACCTAATATCGAGGTGCGAGAGGAGGGAGGAGTCCAGTCAAGGGCTGGCGAGGCATAATAATCTATACGTTCATCCGGATAACAAGCGCGGCAGACTGAATCTCCCGGAGTCGATGGATTATGTAACACGCAGTGTATGCCGCCATACATAGCGAGATAATATATGATATACATGCCAGGATAGAGGTGAGAGGGAGAGGGAGAGAGAAAGAGAGAGAGAGAGAGGGGTGGAGGAGACGGAGGGGAAGGATGAGATTGGCACCGAAACACGTTCAACATCCACTCTCCTCCCTCTCCTGTTTTCATCTCCATCGATTGGCTTGAGCCTCGAGAAGAAAAAAAACCAAAAAACCTTACCCCCCAATCTTCGTAATATTCACGAGAGAGAGCTCATGGATCATCTCCCTTTTTCGGTGTGAGGGATCGATCAGCTTCTCGTGGGAACTTCTTATTTTTTTCTTCTTTTGACTCTTGCTCTCTCTCTCTCTCTCTCTTTTTTTTTCTCTCGTCTCTCATTGTCAGCAAGAACATTGACGAAACTTTGAATATCGGATTACAAGTATGAGGGATGAAGAACTTTGTCATCCAGAGGGCTCGCTTGTCGTTTAAAATGTTATCGTCGTTTCATAACTTAAATCCATACATATGTAACAAGATCCTCAGGTACCCTTAACAGCCAATTTTTTTAAGTCACACAAAAACGCATCACAATAACACACAGCGAGAGAACGGAGCATTGTGGAAAATATTTAAAAAAAAGAAGGCATAAAAATGTATATATAAATATATTATGTACAGTCCATCTGGGAAAATTATACATTTCTAATGGTTTTCCGGCGCAATGACCAAAAAAAAAAAAGATAATAATCAACGACGAAATAATTGGGATAACAAGATAACCAAAAAAATCTTGAATTTTATATTGTCTGCAATAATATAAAAGATCGATTATTTCGATGCAGGTTTTCCATGGTTTCTCTATTTCCTCATACAAATTTGATGCAATTAGGGGGTAGATAAACTGCAAGTGTAATCAAGAGAGGAATCTGTAAAAATAAAGAGGGGGTGTAAAAGACGAAAGAAAGTATACGTAACCCAATTGAACGCATATATATGTATATAACTCACCTAAATGACGTTGAAATATTTCTACGAGCATTGGCCATTGGTACCGGCCCACTTAGCCACTCCACCCCAATCCTACTTAGCTGCCCTTAATGGAATGTTTTGCTATTAGGCTACGTTATATATATATAATATCTTGACGAGGGTTGTGACGAATTTCTTTGGGTCAATTGGATCATGTATACTGCTGATACAATCCGTAAACATACGCTATATGTATATAATATATCACTACACATGATCCTCCCCTTCGTGCTTACAGTAGCCCAGCTAAATAAAACAAACCCCTATATGTCTATAAAAATAAACTACTCACCATATATTATTATAATTGCATACGATTAAAAAAAAAAAATTATAAACAAAACAAACAAATTACAAATCAATTTGACAGGTAAAATTAATCTCGAGTCAAATTTACGCTTAATTGTACATTTAACAAACTTGGAGAGATAAAAATGAAAATATAATTACATATAGGAATCATGAATAATCGCGTATGGATAAAATACATGGTTAAAATCGCGGCTTTAATCGTCAATGAAATCAAGCCCTTGGATGTAGGTTAGTTTCACACGTTACTCTCTCTGTATAGCGAACGAGCGAACGACCATGAGAGGATGTTGGACTGTAATAAATCGCGGCTTCGCTCCTCTGGCACGGGGCTCAAATGCAGATCGGTACAAATATGCGTATATATCTATGTATATGGGTCGTGTAGATGCTCGAGTGCCAAACATGTCCCTGGAGTTTGCGAGAGAGAGAGAGAGAGAGAGAGAGAGAGAGAGAAAGGGGGAGGGAGAGAGAGAGACCATCCATACATATATAGTTGTATGAGTTGCCCATATACATGACATACATATAGAAAGGTGGTGAGAGGGGGATGGGCGAGGGGATGAGGAAGAGAAGGGTTTTAGGCCACGGGAGGAAGGTTTACGTGTCCACGCGCATCATAATTCAATTATCGGAGGGTGCAATGTACACACGCATTGGTAAGCTCCACGGAATAATGATCGGTATCGATCCAGCTCTTTCATATACACACATCTATATATATATATATATATACACACGCATACGTAGTCACTTCTTCCAACTATGCTGACGACGATGCTCCTCCTCCGGGTACTTCCGTGTTCGCCTCATACATGTGCTTTCTCAATAAATGCTGCTATAGAGAGGGAGGGGGAGAGAGAGAGAGAGAGAGAGAGAGAGAGGAATTTGAAGTACCCCAACTATCATTAACAACGAGCATTGCCGTGAGACGTAACACTCAACGGGATCAAGAGAAACGAGGGAGAAAGAGCGAGAGAACAGAGCACAGTGCAGCAAGATTGAAGGAAGGATCCAATCGATCGATCGGCATTTCCTGCTTGAAACTTGAATTCCAAATGAGTGTGTGACGATACAATGTTCGCATATACACGTAGATTCCCATACGGTAGACCGACAACCTCCTCTAGACTGCTACCAGCAAGCCAGAGGGATATATACTATGTATATATATATATATGATATGTGCGGGGGTGGGAGAGGGTTGTACCGATGCTACTGCCAGATGCTGCATCGTCAGTGGAGTACCCTTGCACTCGACGAATCTGTATGCAGGAGTTTGGCGACTCTCCCTCGTCGCTCTCTCCTTCTATTTCTCTCTTTCTCTCCCTCTCTGCCATCGTCCTCTCGTCGGGTATGTAGATACATACAGGAACTCGGATATCCAGGGGATGCTGGGTGATGGTACAAGCATCGACGGAGTCTAGACGTCTACAGAGGTATTTACGATCAGGTATATCGTATCCATGCACGTGTAAATGTGTGTAAATGTATATTTGTATGTGTAAAGCTCTCATATATGTAGATCCGAATAAATACGCATTACCCAGTTATATACAGATATATATTTTTGCAAGATAAATTATATAAGAAAGTGTCTCATATATATTTACGATTAAAGATGTTGCAAAATATCGTATTATAGACACATTTCGATCCGTCACTTCACCTCTACACTGCGGATATAAATCTTCACAATTTCCTATCGTTAATTTCGTGACGATCACCAATTTGTATTTAGAATTTTCAAGCACGCTGAAATCAAATAATCTTTAAGATACGATTGAATAGATACTCTGATGTCGGGAGAGCTTTCGGCTAATCAAAAGCGTGTCCCTTCAATTGTACCTTAAAGATTATTCGGTTTTACATCGGTGCCCTCGAAAATTTAAATCCAAATTAGCGAGATAAAGAAATTTTATTGCCAAATTTACATTATTTTTTAAGTCTTTAACATAATTCAGTATTGATCAGATTTTATTTGATGAAAAATTTCGGGGATTTTCGGGGAAAAGTTTCATATTTCAAATATATTTTTGACATATTTTATTTTTGTGAGGATTTCTGTGTGGTTGATATCGTGGCAGTTGGAAAATAACTATGGATGGAGGGCAAAGCATTTCGAGATTTTTGCGAGATGAAAGAGCTCGTGACTGGAAAAACGGATTGAAAAAGAACTCTACATATAGAGCTTTTCGTCCTCCATCAAAAAGACTTTACTGCCGAGGTACATAAAACCCATCTCAACTCTAATGCTCTGATCTAGTCTCTCGGCCTGTTGGTCGCGTGGGACCAGCTGACGTCTCCTGTGTCACCGTGTGACGACCTTCTTTGCTTTATTATGCCAGAGGAGCTACTCACTCCTTTTTCTCTATACATTATATGTATATATATTTATATATATATATATAACATATATATATATAACCTACGTCTTGTATATGCAAAATTAGATTTGTGGGTCGATATTGCATGTACGAGATTTATGCTGATGTACATATAAAATATTTTAATATATAAAATATGCCTGTATAGAGTATTAAACGTAATG
>OY769911.1:10922789-11045289 GCA_963669185.1 Dyspetes luteomarginatus | reverse complement strand
TTCTCGTACACACGATATAATTCAATGTCGGTTGGCCAGCCAGGATGAAACTCCCTCGGGGGCTCTACATCAACTTCCCGGCGCGGTTCATCCCGACGGGCCTCTCTCCTCAGACCACCTCTCCCTTCTTCCAGCAAACAGGCACACACACACACACACACATGGACATAAATTTTGCCAGACACAGATACAGAGAGGTGAGCCTGCGGTGAAAAGTCGCGACTCCACCGCTAACTGAGATTATGACGTTCACTTATTTATCGGTCTGATTAAGTTATGGATAACGCGCTTGGGGAAAACTACGTTCTAGCCCCATCGCTCGGCCACCACACCGCGAAAGACCCGTCAAACATTAATTGATCAACGAGCGAGCGATCTACCAACGAAAATATGTTGATGCAATAATTAATAAATTAATTTAAAAAGAAGACGCGAGATACATGACAATTTCATTGATGATAAAAATCAAATAAAAATTTATTTAACGACCAATTGATACAAGTTGACACAAAAAAAAAATAGTACAGCAATAAAATATAAATTTACGTTGAAATTATTATTTTTTTTATATATGAATTAAATTTTTTCAACGTTGACAGTTGACAGCAATTGCCAAAGTTGATAAATATATATATATATTATTATAGTCATTATTTCATATTTAAAAAAAGGCACCAGGTGTATTAAATGAGAAAAATAAAACAAAAATGTAAATTCTCAGCTGGTATCTCCGAAGAATTTGGAATTTTGCCACGAGTCACAAGGATTCGATTTCTTGGGCATGTTATACTAACGGTCTATGTATATACATGGGCTTTGTGAATTGGAGAAATAGCATAAAATATACATATCCGCGTACTATTATATATATATCTATATCGTAGACTGTTGCGAAAGGTGTAAGAGAGAGCAAATTCCAAAAACGATATACAGAACACCCTGAGGGTTTTCTCCTATGGGAGCAGTTCTGTCGAGGAGCGAAGACGAGACAAATGCACGAGAAAGCACGAGGAAACAAAAGCTAAACGGACAAGAGAAAGAGAGAGAGAGAGAGAGAGCGAAGCGCTTCGGGCGTGAGATGAAATGACACGAAACACACACCAGCCAGGCCGCCAGGAAAGTAACGGAACACTCGAAAAAGGCAGGAAATGGTATAAAGTATATAAAAGAGAAAATGTAAAATATCGTTCTTTCCATCCACGCGCAATATCAAAATCCAAATATTGTAGAATATGAAAATAAATAAAAAAAATTGACTCATAATCTCGATAAATATAATTTATAAGCTATTACGTTTTTTGTTTCGTATACATTTACATTAATTTTGATTTTTTTTTCATTCGATAAACCGTTTTTATGAAAAAAAAAAAAACAAAAATAAATAAAACGTAATAGCTCTTAATATACCCATTTATTTATTTATCTATCCCTGGTAAATTGTAGTCATTCATTCGTTTCATACTTTCGAATAAAAACAATAACTGTATAAACGAAAAATTAGCAGAGCGGATATAAACGTAATGGAGAAATTTCAACGAAAAATAGCTCGTGTTCAGTTTTTTTCGCAAAAAGTGTAATAAATTGGCTGCATTCGCGCTGTAACGAATACCACGGTAAAAAAAAGCCATTTCAGGGGAGATGGTCGATATATTTACGAGTGTGTGGTTGAATATATATATATATATATATATAAATAAGAATAGAATATATATATAAATTCTATTCTATATATATATATATATGTAAACATACACGTACACGTACAAGCGATAAAACGGCGTCGGTTAATAGATGTGTTGGTTTTGCAAACCATCGCAGCGGCCAGGATAAACCCTCGATGGGTGGGGCACATTTACGGAAATATAATTGTTCCGGATTAACTGTGGGGTAAAGGGGGTGGGGTGGGGTGGGGTGGGGGGGGGAGACTCGGTAGCTGGAGCAAAACGCCGCTCGGGGGAAAAATATCAGAGTATAGTAGAAAAAAAGTCCCTGGAGGGATGAAGAGATGAGCGTCCCATACAGGAGAGCCTCGTAGAACTCACTTTTTACGGAATTACTGGTAGAATTAAAAAAGGCTTCGTAATTACAGGGAAAAGCTAAGCCCCGAGAGCCGCAATGGCGGCGACGGCGGCGGTGGAGCCAGACCAGGTATAATGCAAAGATATAATGCATTACCGGGACCGTTTCCTTCTCTTCACACACAGCATTCCCTATTCCGTGTTACACTTTTTTCTCTCCCTCCCACTTTGGCTCTCTTTCGTATACGACCATGCCTGCGGATTTCTGCCGACGCAGATTGCGCTTCAGCTATATACAGGAAGTAAAATAAGTACCCCAGAACGATATCTCCTTCCTCCGAGCATGCAAGAAAGAAGAACACCGGTGGTCCACGTCGAGAGTGTAAGTGTCTATATGTACAGTAGAACTTGGCGTAACTTTTGTACTTTTTAATTAAAAAAAAAATCATTCCAATGATTAATCTCTTCGTGACATATAAATCATACTCAAAGAAGATATTTTTCATTGAATAAAATTTACATGAGTGATCATTGAAATAATTTTTATTCGGTAACGATATATTTAAAAAATTAGTTACTCGTAATTAGTGATTTAGTTTTTACAGGTCATCTTGTGAGTGAAAGGGCTTTTTTTTTATTAACCTGTGACAAAAAAAAATCATCTGATTACAATATATTTCATTCGAACGAAAAATAAATGTAATCACATAAAATTTATTTTCGTAATTATTTGATCCCTCGTTAGATCAATCTGGCAGATATAAATTTTGAAAATTATTCTAATTCCAATAATTCTCAAATTATTTTTATTTAAAGATAATGATACACGATATTTTTTGGCATTTGTTGAAAATGTTAATCATGATTGCACTGAGATTATAATATTTTTCATCATGACCGCAAATTTTTACAAAAAATTCATTATTACTGATTCAATAATTAGCATGATTCTCATATGCATGAAAAATATCGACGAATGTATAACTTGGAATGCAACGGAAAAGGGCATTTTTATTCGGGTTATTCTTGAGAAGGATGCAAACATCACAGAGCATACCTTGTTCGTTCATTTAATTCACTGAGATAGAAACAGAGAACGAATATTTTTGTCCACGAAAAATGCTTTCGACCATTTTCTTGTGAATTTAATGCTCGCGCAACTGGAAGGGCGCGCTCTCTGCTTCGTTTTATAATTCCCTCGTCCTATGTCCTTCTATTTGCGCTAGACTGGAATGGACACACGGCTGTAATTTGCGTAGGGTTATGGTATATTGTTTTAGTGAACAAAAAATCTTCATTAAAGTCGAAAGAGAGAGAGAGAGAGAGAGAGAGAGAGGAGATGGGATAATATAATATACATTGGTCATGTGAAAAATTTTAGTCTGACACAGAGGAGAGTGAGCTCGCCTCCTTTACGATCCATACAGTTACCGCTGCGTGTTATTATAATTAAAAGAGTACTAAATGATCTCCTACATATTAATTAAATATTGTACACTGAATACGTTCTATAAAAATAAATAATTAAAACTCGACCATTTTTCTCAAGCAACGGAAAAAGCCTCTTTTTCTATTTTAAAGAAACGTTTTCCCCTTCAGTTCGCGATTAATGAGATTCTAACAAAAACCACTTGACCACAAATAAATAGCTGTGAAACGTAATTCGATATGCATGTGAAATTGTTTTTCTTCAAATTGCAAACGTAAAAAAAGAAAATAATAATTGCAACAAATTTATGTGGATAAAAGTCGAGAGGAAAAAAAAAATCGACCAAAAAAATCCAATCATCTCCAATTTTTCAATCGTAAGATCGTACTAAATGTTATTTCCATTTCCCCAGTAGGGATAAGAAGAAAAGAAGAATCTCGAGCACAAAATAAACGACTTAGCATCAGGACGCACTCTGCTAAACGCATTATCATTGATATAGGCAACGAAGCGAACGAGAGATCTAAAAGTGTGGAAGAGACCGAGAACAAGAGGCGAGCGCCAACGGAGCACAGGAAATAAATAGCTCTCCTCGCTCTCTCTCTCTCACTCTCTCGCACGCACGCACGCACGCACGCACGAACGCGCACACACGCACTCAAGTAGTCCACAAAAATAAGGGTTGTTGCGCTTTCTCATTCACTTTTCCCCTCTTTTTTTCCTTATTTCTTCGTTTTTTTCTCAACCCCTCTCATCTACATCCGTTTCTTCTCCTCCCTCTTTTGTCTTACGGAATTGCCTGGCGCACATTCTATTCCCAAACAGAGTGTCCTCTTTATCGTTGTCTCACCAAACTTTTCGCGTTTAGTTTTTGTCGAGATTCTTCTCTTTTTTTTCCTTCTTTTTGCCAACCTCGAATGAACGTTGTTGGGAATCTGAAGAGCAAAGGAGCGAAGAGTTTCTCTCCCTCTTCCTCTCTCTCTCTCTCTCTCTCCGTCTATCTCTTTGGTCTCGCTTTGGTCTCTCTGGTTGTTTTACCCTCGTTTTCTGAATCAACGACGGTTAATTGCCTCGGTGGGATAATCCAAGCTCGTCGAGAAGCATTCACTACTACACGAAGAGTATCTGGAGGGACAGAGAGAGAAAGAGAGAAAGAGAGAAGTAACCCACGGAGTCAACCAACCAAATACTGTACTATCCCACGACATACTGTAGAAACAGGGCGATAGAGGTTACGTGACCGCTCCAACAAATATAGTCTAAAAGTGTATACCTATATATACATACAGTACATACAATGTCTATTCATTATATATATCCAAACTACACTAGCATTTATATATATATACTTATATATATATATACTTATAAATATATACTTCTATATATATATATATATTACTCTCAAGCTACAAATGGCTGCGGTACGAATTTACTGATGAAACAAACGGCCACCACTCTTCAAGCGACATCGCAGAGGGTCGAGAGGGTTTTGGTCACCCTCTCTCCGCGGTGAGCATATCTCCCTACCCATCCCACTTTCCTCCTCAGTCTCGTTGATGCCGAGAGCTTCGCTCGTGGAGTTGGAAAGAGCAGATCGAGCCGGATGCTGTGCTCGACCGCACATTGCGCGAAATAGCCACCCCAAAGTGCGAACACCTCGTATAGCTACAGCTCGCAACACTCACACACATATATATATATACGCGCTTACACACACGCAAACGCGTTTTCATTCAACCGTGCGGGATTCGATATGGAAAATATACACATTGGTAACCCCAACCGATCGTTTATATCGAAAATTCATTACGTCACATGCCGGAAATGTCTTTTCAACGATTTTTCATTTCAAGCTTCGAAGGAGAAATATAATTTTTTATTGATTTTTATCGCGATCGAGTCATGAGCGAAAATGGATTTTTATTTTTTTCCTTTTAATTTGTTGAACTATTGAAAAATGAAAAAGTTGAAAGAAAAAGACTGTTTATAATTCCGCAAAATATTACGTTTTAAAATGAGGACAAATCCACGCATGTTTTTTTTTTTTTTTTTTCATTCCTTCGTGATTATTTATTTATCCTTTTGTGATATATTTTTTTTCTTTTTTCTATAGATCAAAAGACTCTCCTCGTATCACTGTCATGCGTTTCTTCAATGTTCCTTGCACGAGAATGCACCGTCACGCTTCGAGAAAAACTCCGTCGCCTTCTTCTTCTTTTCGTTTTGTAAGCGATAAAAGGCTTTCATATAAAAAAAAAGGGTCTAAAAAATGCCTCAGATAGGGGTGTTACATATATCGTGACGATATTGGTCGAACCGACAAAACAGCTCTCACCCTATGTGTGATACATCAAGTGTATATATATATGTATATATATATAATATTTATAGGTATGTATGGGTGAAATGACATGGGCAAAAACTAAATGTGTGTGTGTGTGTGTACAGTCTCGACCGTATATATGCCGGTATATAGCTCATGAATCAAGGGAATATAGAAGTTTAGCTCATTTATATAGAACATAAAGGGGTGTGTGCTTGCTCTTTGAGGGAAAAAAGGCAATATATGCTATATTGATGGTGCTAAACGATACATATAGTATTATTTTATATATAGCGTACCAGCCCATGGAAAAGCGATAGTGTTGCACACACAACGATCGACATCTCACAGGAAATTGATGGTTAATATCGTCCAGAACTCGCGAGTATCGAACCAACCCCCTTTCCTCCATTCCCGGTCAGCGTCAAGATTTTTCTTTCCTCTTTCTCTCTCAATCTTCCATCTCCTTTTTTATCTCCTCCCTATATATATATGGAGCATTTCATGCCGTTCAATCACTCCCAAAGCTGATCGTCGTGACGAGAGACTTTTTGGGGATATTCCGAGTAGAACGAGATGAATCGACGCTGCTTGAACCCACGAGAAGATCATTCAATTAGATATTCCGATGAAAGGAAGAAACTTTCCTGACTTTTTAATCTTGTTGTTGAGTTTCGCATTAACTGTCATAGTGATCGATTTGCATGCTGACCCACATCCGAATAAGGGTGGACATTTATCGTTAAATTGATTTCCAACA
Source organism: Dyspetes luteomarginatus (assembly GCA_963669185.1). Classification (NCBI taxonomy): domain Eukaryota; kingdom Metazoa; phylum Arthropoda; class Insecta; order Hymenoptera; family Ichneumonidae; genus Dyspetes; species Dyspetes luteomarginatus. The sequence continues at coordinate 11,038,756 of OY769911.1, read as the reverse complement.
AAGTTACTCTTTTATTTTTTATTTTGTTTTATTTTTTTCGGTACAATTTATTGTGTTATTTTTTTTTCATAGATTGTAATTTATTTATTTTTATTATTCATCGATTGCAATTCATTCATTATTATTTTTCATAGATTGTAATTTATTTATTCTTATTTTTTGTAGATTGTAATTTATTTATATTATTTTTCGTAGATTGTAATTTATTTATATTATTTAAGCCTTCCATTTTTGTAAATGATCTCGTCGTACCTTTGCTCGTCCAACTTTTCCTATATCGTGTGTGTGTGTGTGTGTGTTACATATCAGTGTAGTAAAATTGCTCTGTTAGTTCCGCCAATTAACACGCCGAAGCACTGTCCCAGATGGGCATGTTTAATCGAACCGTACGTCGACGCTGCTACGAACAGTGAAGCGAAAATTTCGACTCATATATATTATCCGTATGAGCGCATGCATGATACGACCTATCTTATTTTATTCAGCGAATGGGACAAACTCTCGAAATCTGTATTTTAATAAATCGTATATTGTACCGATGACAAGTTTATATATATTTTTTTTAACACTATTTCAGAAAGTGATCCCTCACAGACGAATTAAAAAAATTATAAAATAATCAAACGAAAAGCAAAAATCTCTGATTCTGTCAGGGGAAATCTAAAATTGCGAATATAGGCAAATTTTCTGTTTGTGACTTATTGGCTGTTCTCCTGACTAGAATCGGTGATTCTTTGGTTGTTTTTTTAATCGTATAATTAATAACAATAAATAATAATGATACAAATATTTTCGTTCTTTCACTTTTTTTACGATTATTAAATATTACGTTTTTCCAAACAGAAAAGTACTCATTTTATTTTGATATAATTATTTTAGATGAGGAAAAAATGTTAAAAGTGACAAAATTTCAAGCGTCTCGCAAGTTTAGCGTGTTCAAGTGACACGAAATTCTTGCCATCCTCGTTGGATAATATACGGAGCGTAGAAATATTTCTCATATGACGGTGGGAGTATCTCGAGTGTGTCCCAAGACGCGAGGTAGATTAAAATCCGCTCTACCGAGAAGGTTCGCGGGGCTGGAGTGATTTTTTTTTTCTTTATTATTTTCCTTCTCGAGTATCTCGTTCCACTCGCAAAAGTGGTTGAACGAGGGGCTGACACAAGTGCGTCGTCGTCGTCGTCGTCGTCGTCGTTTTCATAGTCTCGCGATGCACAACCGGCCGAGATACGAGGTAGATCATCGTAAACGTCTAGGATGAACGAGAGAGAGAGAGAGAGAGGGAGGGAGGGAGGGAAAGAGAGAGAAAGCAAAAAAATGTTTAAGTACATATCAAGGAAAAACTCGTACATTTGAGTTAAAGCACAGGTAATAACGAGCATTCATGACTCCAAAATTTTATTTTTTAATGCACTTCCTTTGTACATTCAATTTCCAAGAATTTAGCCAAGAAGTTTTTATGAGAATACGCTCGTTATAATTTTTCAGAATCACGAAAGACGAATCTATCAGACCAGAAAATAAGATACATATTTTTGTCAAATGATAATACATTTTTTTAGGTAAAAGAAATTTTTTTTGGAGTATCAATGTAATTGTTTTTTCTGAATGGGACATGAACATGAGAAAAAATAACCGCCCAAGCACAACTTTACCCTTTACATTATTTTTATTTTCATACCCTCATGATTCACCCCAATTTCCTTTTTACCGAATATACGAATCGAGGAATATTGCAAAAAAAAAAAAAAAAAAAGACAATGCATTCGTATATTTTTACAAATTTTGTGACACTACAAGGGAATGAAAAAAAAAAAAAAAATCTCCCACGCTAACGAGAACGTATGACGTAAACGGCATAAGGGCCATGAGAGGGCGCTCAATGAAAGTTACTCGAGCCTGAACCCGATTACCGAAGAGCTGCACTGGCGTTTATACCTCCTGCGCCGCACACGGGAGATTCCAATATCATTTTCAATCCGCGGCTCTCCAATTAAAAACGATGGTAATCCGATAAGCTTTTTGGGACGAGGGCAAAAGAGGTTTATCGGATTCGAAGCTTTTTCCCCATATAGAGCCTACCATTTGCACTAACAACTCTGTAAAAACTCTGACATTATATATATATATATATATATTCTAATATTTGAATTACATGAACAAAAAAGTATTTCGAGATGTTTAATTAGTCTGGAAAATTAATAATCTCATTATAAATTCGAAGAATAATGTTCTTAATTATATTTAACGATATTTTGGAATATAAAAATAATTAATTTTCATCGTTTATGTTTAATTTTAAGAAAAATTCGATCATTTTTTATCCAACATTTCTCGGAGGAATATATATTTTCTTCTTCCTGGAGCCTTTTTTCTTTGCGAATTATTAAAGTATTCCTTGAGTCGCTCATGATCGCGCAGGGACAGCACGAACCTCCTACTGTGCGCTCTCTATATAAGACTGAGAAAAAAGATTCCCTCTCGCGTTATTTGCCCCCACTATAGATGCATTAAAAAAACATGGAATTCGTAAGACCCCCGGAGAGTCTCGTGTTTTCTCATGAATATTAATCGTCCAACGCAATTAGCCTTCTCACGACAGCCGAGCCTGCGAAACTGCATTAACACTTTGCTTTCTTTTATATTTATCTCTCGCTCACTCTTTCCTACCTTCGTTTCTCTTTCTTATGCCTTCCATTTTTTTTCCCCTTTTATTTGGCTCTGTCTCTGTACTGCTCCACGATTTACGCGACTCTGATTATCTCACGGGAGCAGCTCCGTGATATTTTATTTACGTGACAGTGTAAAAGCTCTTTTTTTCTCTTTCTTTCCCTCGTCCTTATTCATTCTAACGACGTTCTTATCAACACAGATAAGCACTAGAAAATATGACTCTGTCAATTATTGAAGAAAATAGAAAAAAATAAAAAGCAGCTACAATAATAATTTTTCTTTAGGATTTCAAACAGAGATCAGTATTTTTATTTCTTACAAATGTTTACCCTTTGATATACAAATTTTTCAAATTATTGTAAACTTTATAATGAACAAAATTATTTTGCCACATATCGACGAAAAGTTTCTCGATCAATGGTTCGCTTCTCTATCTCTCTCTCTTTTGTTTCTGCCCTATAACAAAGTTCTTATCTATACTGATAAGCTCAAGTAGAAAATCCTCTTAATCGTTGTCCCAATATTGTAATCATAAAATCAAAACAATCTTTTTTAATGCTTCACAATTACCGAGAAAAACTATTTTATACATTTTTTTTTCCCTTTATAAATATTTAACCATCCAAGAATATTGAAAATTTATTTTATTGTTTGAGAAAAAAAATCATTTCTGCCAAGAAAATCAGTGAATTATTTTTTTTTTATTGATGTTTGACTCTCAGTCTCTCACAACATGATTGTTAGACTTTTATTGTACAGAGTGCAAGTAGCACGTACTTTATGACGCCTCTGTGGCAGAAAAAGGGCTGTAACGGTACGCGTGAGAGCATAGAAACGGGCCGGATGTAACCATAAAAGCCTCGATGCGGAACAGGCGCACTAGAGCATCGATAAAAATCGGCTATTATGTGCTTTTCAAGGCGCGTGCCGCCGCACCACCACTTTACGACAATAAACCCAGTACACATGTCGCCAAATAAATTTACATATATATATACACACACGTGCTAAAATGTGAAATTGAAACAAACAAAAAATGATCAGGCAATTATTATTTTACGACGTGTAAAACTTACCTTGAACCCCGCACGTTTCAATCACCAATAGTAAGCCAGGTAACAAGTGAAACAGCATTTTTCCACACCAAAACACTTCAAAAACGACGTATCACACTTTTCGTTCAATTAAAAAAAAAAAAACTTATTCTGTTCTCGCACGATAGTCCTCAAAATTTCAATAAATGAGGCATGAAAACTGTACCCTTCATTTACGACACATTGTTATCGACTAAAATTCGTCTTTTCCCCCTTTTTTTTTTCCAACAAAAAAGTTCACACTTTCGTTTAAATTTCAAATTACATGAAAAAATTTCTCTTCGATGATTACTTTTCCTCGTTTCGTTATTTCCAGAATGTGAGGACCAAGGAAAATATTCTTTTAATATCCTTAAAGCTTTCCAGCAGTACTCAATATATATATATATTTATTTCAATGGTCACAAGGGGGTGCGTTTTGTTCGATTAAGATTGAGTCCAACTCGACGAAGCATGAACTAATCAAAAGTCACCAGGCCACACGATCTTGGTGACTAAAGAACGTGATATCAAGCTGGAAAAGCTCCTTTCGTCGTGTCTATTTCTCTGTCTATTCCACACACACGTGCATGGGTGAAAGGAGAAAACGAGAACGATGAGGGTGACGTGATATCCCTGGCTGGTCCTGACGACGCCACAGGCGAGCTTTTGCTCTCCCTCTCTCTCTCTCTCTCTCTCTCTCACTTTCTCTTTATCTATCCATCTATCTTTCTTTCACCAACTCGTATATTCGGATCACTGTGAATTTCCCCGACGATTTGATTAACCTCCACGAGCTCCACCAGCGTCTCCTCGCACGTATTATTCCAATTGCTCTCACAGTTTCTTCCTCCCTTTCTATCTCTCTTCCTCTCCAATCCACCTTTCATTTACATTTACGATAAACAATAAAATATATTACACAGTAATTTTTCCAAAATGTTTATATATTTTTTTCTTCTTTTATTTCAATAATCTCTGACCTCTTGAGATGACCTAAATTTTATAACCTTGTTTCGTTATTATTTCACTGTTATTATTTATTTTTCTACTCTCACTTTTCTATCATCGTAAATTTATCGCACGTAGAATTTTATGTGTTATTTTTCCCTCTTTTTTTTCCCCTTTCTTTATTATTTTCGTTGATTCTTCAAGAGGATAAAACGATGCGAACAATTTTTTTCTCAAAATTGAGAATAAAGCTCGGCTCTCTCGTCGCGAGTGTCGATCCAGCCTTCGTAAATTTTTGCATCTTTTCGAGCTTTGTTGTTATCATCGGTGAAAAAAGAACGATGACAAACGCCCGATAACGCGAGCGTTGCGGTATCCGACAATTCCGCGGCAATTTTCACTGAATACGCTATAACGTCAGTGTTGCACCTCCTGCTCTTCCACATCGTTGATCACCGGCGGCTTTAGCGTCAAACTTTTTTTTTTTTCTCCCTTTGTACGGAAATAAAAAATGAGAGAAATAAATTACGACGGTAAAAAAAAAATCCCCAAAGTGTTATACGTTCACTCCGTGTGTATTATCGATACCGAGACAGGGGCAATTTCCGAATCATGAATTTTTATCACCCTCGACGTATTGCCGGGGAACGCGTGTATACGCGAACTAGAAAATATACGATCGACGAGCGATTAAAAAAAAAAAAAAAAAAACTTTTGTTGCGATAATTTCACGCGGTCCATCGGCCAATAATTTCACCGGGGTCATCCATGAATCAAAAATTTAATGAAAATTATCACGCTGCAAAAGTAAAATCCGTTAAGCAAAAAAAAAAAAAAAGATTTATAATCTATAGAAAAATTTCACTAAAAATTATGAAAAATCGAGAGAATAATTATTTTATTTCAATATATTTCGTTTTGTTTATTTTTTATTTTAGAAAAATTTTATGCACGCGGGAATGAAGGATTTTTAATGAACGGCGCACACACGCGAAGAGGGACACACGCGGGACTTGTATGCGGTGGCTGCGGCGATAGAAGGACTCTGGTCGTGTCACGATCGCGGCGCGAAATGATTCTCTACGGGGTTGTCTTGTTTTCGGAACGGTGCATGCGCACATGTTAAGTTGCGCACATCGAGGAATTTATACCAATGGATCTGGCGCAGACCACCTCGGTCGTGTTGGACGAAGTCGTCCTCGTCGTCGTCCTCGTCGTCGGTGACGGTCTTGGGCCAAGAAACACTAAGGTGGTAGAAATGTGTCGGGTGGTATTCGCGGTCGTATCTCCACTATATATATCTACATATATAAATATATATACATATATATATACATACATATATATACATATGTATACAAAAGGGGATATGCGAGTGGGCGTGATGCTGTTCGTTACACAGCCACTGTTTTCGGCCAACTCCGGGTGTTACACAGCGACTATTCTCGTATACCCCGATGACCTAGTCCTTGCGTAAAATCTCTCCCGAGTAGAGCGCTAGGGGTGGTGTTAGAAAAAAGAATGCGTGAAAAGGGCGACGAAAGAAAAGACTAAAAGAAAAAGTCCCTGTACGACGTCTAAAAAAAGCTCATGCGGAACAAAAAAAAATTATAATGACGTGCGGAATATCGAACAGCAAATCTGAATACCTGTCGAATTTGTCTTACAGAGTAAAAATTATTATTTTAGTCAAAGAGTTTCGAGTCGTGGACAGCTCGAAGGGCTTTTACTGTAACGGGACAAAAATTGTTGATGGACCATTTAGTATTAATGTTTGAATCGTACAATAGAGTTGAGTTGATTTTCCTGAGCAGTTTATCGGCTAGAATGGATAAAGTCAAAATTTCTAAAGGAATTGACCAAAAAAAAAAAAGAAGAATTTTCGTTCAAGTCGTCCAGAACGAAAAAATCTTATAATGACGTGCGGAATATGAGACAGAAAATCTAAATACCTGTCGAATTTGTCTTACAGAGTAAAAAGTATTATTTTAGTCAGAGAGTTTCGAGTCGTGGACAGCTCGAAGGGCTTTTACTGTAACGGGACAAAAATTGTTGATGGACCATTTAGTATTAATGTTTGAAGAGTTGAGTTGATTTTCCTGAGCAGTTTATCGGCTAGAATGGATAAAGTCAAAATTTCTAAAGGAATCGACCAAAAAAAAAAGAAGAATTTTCATTCAAGTCCAGGAAGAAGCTCAGTAGATCATCCAGGTGTTTAATGTCACTTACACACAAAATTTGGATTTTGTATAATGTCTCTCACACACGGACAAATCTACACAGACATCGCGAAAAACTATTTGATCGTTACAGAAAATATTAAAGCACACAACGTTTTATTATGTTTTGAGATAATTTTAAGTAAAATAATACTTTTTGCGTCGATAAACGAAAATGTTTGAGGCACCCAATTTCGATCGTGCCCTAAAAATTGTTTTTTTCCGCACTCAACTCTCAATTACTTGGGTTTCTTCTTTCGGATCATGACATCAGTTGGCTCGTTCTAAATAATTATTAAAAATATTAAAAACATTTGAACTCTGTTTGTACCTATGAAATATTCGAACAGACCAGCCCTCATTGACCCAACATTAATGCATGACTCATAAATATTCATCTTGTTTAACGTAAATTAATTCGTTATAATTAATTAATTAAAACGTTCTACTCTATTAATATATGCATTTGTGTCGTGGATATTCCTCGAGAAATCCTCTCAACGAAAGTGAACATTCTATACATAATATATTTTATCATAACGAGATTGTAATTGATTGCTTCTATATATATCGGTGATACTCACTTTGTAGAACGTTTGCAAAATTTAATCATAAATTCATGTTGTCATAGGACCGTTATTTATACGACGAATTAGCGTCTTTGAGACGTGCGCGAGAGAGACGGAGTGAAATATCTACCGTGAACTTGAGAAAATACTCTCGTCGTGCTAAAGCACTAAAGCACGTTTCGTGCAAAAGGGAGGAGAAAGACAGAGAGAGTGAGGGAGAGAGATAGAGAGAGAGAGAGAGATTTTCTTCACTCCACGGTATGTCTTGGCGTTTTCTCTGCTCGCTCTCACGTAGAGAACGAGCACAAGACCCACTCTCAAGCTCTCACTCGGATTTCTCTTACGGCGGATGGTATTTCACCCCACTGTGTGGGTCCATATAGTGAAGACGACGACAACGACGAGAACGACGACGACGACGACGAGCACGCATTAAAGAACGTGCACTCTGAAACTTCAAGGTGATTTGTAACATAAGGGGTGGGGGAAGAAAGAATAAAAAAGACATCTATGTGTGTGCTGCGTGCGCGTGTGCAAGGGTACGTGAACACTTGGAATATGCTGTATGTGTGTACACTGGGCATCGTTTTTCCACCGTCTTTATAACCCTTGTAATCTGATAATAGCGTGACAAGACTTGACCCACTTTCCACTGTTGCACTTCCACTACCATTTAAACCGTACATTTGAACCCACTGCATGTTTTGTACGTGTTTGTGTTTCATCTAATAGGCATAAACGTTACAAACAGGTAGAACATTTTTTTATTTTCAACAAATTAAAATAACACCAACGACAATCTTACGTGGTTGTAATTTTTATTTAACACAAAAGGGATCAAAGAAGACTAATTATAAGGCAAAATGAACATTACAGATATTATTTCGAGTCAACAGATTTTTGTATAATTGAAAAAAATACTTCGAACCCTGATTTATTTTAAATTTAACTTGGCTAGAATAATAAGTCATTTTGTCGAAAAAAAAAGCTCAGTTTTTACGTGAAAACAAACATAAACTTTGAGTTAAGTTATGAGAATGTTCACTGTCTGTGTGAAATAATTTTCATGAGTTCCATGATATAAAAAAAAGGCTATGAATAACGAGCGTGGGCAATTTTAATATCGCTCATCCAGCCAAACTATTACAATGCGGTAAAGGGACTTTGAATAGCTAGTCCTATTCTCTAATCGATAGACATTTTCAAACGCTACAATTGTAGAATACGAGAAAAGGTGATCTGGCATTTTCTAATTTCGCTTCTGTCACACCTCTTGATGTCCTTTCACTCGGTTGCTATGAACGTAATCGCGCCAATTGCCTTTTGAGATTGGGTGTATATGTATAGTAGAGATAATGGATCCGTATCAATTGCTGGAATCCTTTGATCACCTTTTCGCTGCCAATGGCACGTACCCTGGGTCCTCTCTCTCTCTCTCTCTCTTCCTCTTTCCTGCTGCCGCAGACAACCATCCACTTTGTAGACATTATTTACGTCACAATCACGAAATCATAAGCTGGACCAACTACTGAAGAAGAGAGAGAGAGAGAGAGAGAGAGAGAAACGGATCGGATTGGTGTTCAGATGCACATCTATACATCCAACGATCGAGAAACGTTCAGTCCATTCTCTTTGTTCGTCCCTTGTCACGCAGTTAATGGCCACGAGAGTATGCCAGTGTCCTGCGATTACCGAGCAAACTGTGCACTACACAGATTGATTCTTGTGTTGTATGCTAGCCAATGGCCTTTGCAGAACTATCAGAGCGAGGACAGCTCATACCATATAATTCACTCTCTATTAATATCAAACTGATAATCTATTATAGCAAATCATCAGCAGTTTCTCGTTGTCAAAAAATAGCCTAATAGAAATTTCATTTTATGTATATATATATAAGTATCTTTTTCAAATTCATTTATTTCAGTATTTTTATTGACTCGATTTGTCGAATGAAAAATGGTGAAATTGCCTATTCCCACCTCATGAGAAACCCGAAAGGAACAATACAAATTACGAAAAATAATATATATTGTTGGAAAATAATCTTCCGTAAGATTTGACTTGAAAAAAAAAAAACAAAAAAAAGTTCGCGGTAAAATATTTTAAATAATTTTGTATTATTCTGGTATAGCTGTATCCGATCTTCATGCACTCTGTATTAAAATATTTTTATCAAAAAGCTAACGAGGAGAGTGCAGATCTTGCAGATATTGCTGTGCCATAGAGGAAATGTCGTTCACTTTTGACCAAATAGAGCTCTTGACGTGAGCAGGCATACTGGGAAAACACAATGCACCTTGTCATTATGTATATATGTATATACATACAAGCGGATACATATATATATGTATATATATATACAAGTGGATCCATATATATATATATGTGGACGTTATACTAAGAATGGGGCATTCCAGTCCAAGTGGACAGCTCCGTAACCCTCAAACTCTGGAATTTAGTCTTCTATTCCACGCAAAAATAATACAGTCCTCTTACGTAGATTCTTTTACCAGACCCTATTCACATAAAACAAAAGGTCATATGAGTTGGAAATTAAAAATATCGTGGAAAAAAATGAATTTTTAAGATTTTTTTCAGATTTAAAAAATGTGCCAACCCTTTGGTTTCGTATAATTGTTGTTGTTTTTTTTTTTTAATAATCGTCACACAAAAGGCTAAATGGTCTGAAAAATAAAATTGCATGTCTTTCAAACTCATACTGAGCACATAAAAAATTGGGAACGAAATCCTAAAATGCGTCAAGATCACGAGACTGTTGATTTGGACTGGAATGTCCCATGTATGTGTGTATATAGTACATAGTACATGGTACATAGTACATAGTACATAGTATAGTATATAGTACAATGTATATTTTATATGCAGGATGCATTGAAAGTGCTGCACAGGCAACAACGCCAGTTCTCTGTTGACGAGTTCATTTGCTTTGATCCTCCTTTTTCAATCCACGTGTCTACCATCATTTCCAACCTCGCTTTTCGTCCACGCGCAATCTTTTGATCCTTTCTCGAGTTTATCCATTTCCATCCCCCACTTTCAAGCTCTACTGCCTGTTTTTCTCGGCAAGCTTGGGTGGACCAAAGACGACAGCAGGCCATTTTCCACTTGACAATGCCCTGATGCAAGAACTTCTTTCATCTATCGCGGTGAGTCAATTTTTTTTCAAAACAAAAATCTGCACGTTGACTCAGCCTGAAGTTTATTTGATATAAAATATAATAACAGCTCAATGGCATGACAGCGGATGTGGCTAAAAAAATTTTGACATATGACGGAGGATTTTTAAGAATTTTCTCAAATTTATAAATCGTGTCGAATCGCTTGTTTTGTGTACATTTTTTTTCAATCAGTACTACGCAGGGACTGGCAAAAAAAAAAGTATTCAAAAAAAACTGCATGCCTTTTAGAAATTTAACAACGATACTAAATTTTTTACGACAAAAATTTGGCATGGAATGCCCCATATATATATATATATATACAGTTTATATTCTATAAATGTAAATAGAAAAAATATGGCGATAAGAATGAACGTGTTAAGACGTTAATGAGCATCGTTATGTACTCTAAGAAAAAGAGAAGATATTATTAAGTACATACAGTGTAAATATATGTCTATATATATATGTTCAGTGAACATTATAGAGAAATAGCATTGTAAGATATCTCGGTTCCCTAGGGAATGAAAATGCGGGACAAGAGAGAGAGGGAGAGAGAGAGCGAGAAAAAGTGAGAAAAAGTGCTACTCGTATAACAAGAGGAGAAAAAGCTCCTGGAAAAATTTTGTTGCAGTTCTGCTGGTATCCCCTTTGCACCCCAAACCCACCCCACTCCTCTCATTCCATCAGGCTGTCTTTCAACTAACGTAGCATCAGCGAGATATAGAAAACTGTGGAGTAAAGGAGCCTCGGGCAATCAACTTTGAAACTCGTGAGCAGCTTTCACTCTTCCTCTCACGTCAGCCACGCTCAAACGTTCTCTCTCGTCCTCTCTTTCGCCTCTCTTTCTCTCTGCGACCCGGGAGAACAAATATATAGAAATTTTACCGAGTCATACTCGGAAACTTTCACCCTATCCCCTTCTTTTTACCTTTCAGCGTGTGCATTAATTAATAAGGAATTTATTTGCCCCGTCTACTTGACGCACACTGTCAAGTCCGCGATTTTCCGTCTGTTTTCCGGCTCGAAAAAACTTAATTATATTCATCGACAAACGAACTTTGAAACGCGAATGCAATTCCCGAAATTAGTGTACACCGTAATTTAAGACATTTAAAATATATATATATATATATATATATATATATATATATATATATACACGAATAAACGTACAGTAATTTGTTTATATGTCTAGCTTTATGCATACAACAAAATATAAATACAGTATATACATATAAATAATACGAACAGCATATATAGATCGAGCAGGGACATCCAGGCTCATCTCGGTGACATTCAAACATTTCTTATAAATTCGCTGCGTTCTTTAAATATGTGCATATATTTTCCATTATGTATACACGACCGTTTCGATCATATACATATTTATTTATATATATATAAAAATATATATACAATATAAAGCAATCTCAGGCAACCGATTTCCTTCCCTCGGCTGTATAGTTTCCTATCGAGAAAAAAACTTTTTTTTTTATCTATCCTCCGACGCGTATAGTTTCAAGATGCACTATAAATAATACATGTGCATATATATAAAGTAGATGTATATATAAATATACCTATCAGGCAGTCAAGCAGTCTCTTCTTGTATACATATAAGAAGCTCCAGCATTTGCTTTTTTCACGCGTACATTTGTCCACACGTAATACATACACATACCTATTTCACCTATTACCAATTATATATATATATATATATGTAATATTTATAGTACAACTTGAAATTACGCATCAGATATTACAAAAAGATGCGCGTGAAAAAAGTAAACGCTCGAATTTTCTTACATGTATACAAGTAGAAACTGCTTGACAAGACTTTTCGATGACTCCCATCGAAAGAAGCTTCTGTACCGCAGTGAGTAGTGAGCTAGGAAGTTCCAACTACTCTCTCTCTCTCTTTCTCTCTCGTCTCTTCGTATATTTCCACGCCTTCGCATTGCGCTTTCGATAAACTTTTTTTTTTACTATTTTGTTTCATCGGTTCTGGTTGTAAAGCTCGATGGAAAGAAGGAAGAAACGAAGTTTCTGATCCTCGAACTTGTCGCCTTTCGGATCAAACTTTTAGCCAACCTTTAATACTTCATCCAGGCCGTGCCACGATTTTTCTCCACAGCACAAAGAAGTTTCGAATTTTTATCTCAAATTTACTGCCACTAACAGCATCCGAACACACACACACACACACATCCACAACATTCATTTGGGTTTGATTTATGTGGGAAATAAATCTATTTTCACGTATATAGTATCACAATCTTTAGTAATTATAAACTAATTATAAATTGTGTAAAGGAGGTTGAATTTTTTCACTCTGCTAAAGTTATTCACTGCTTCGTAAATGACAAAAACGATTCAGAAGATCATTCAAAGAACAAAGAAGTAATGAAATTTTGTAGAAAATAAATTTTCCAGAGGTAAATGCTCTGTTATAAAACCCGAAAAAAGTTACACTTTCATTCACAAATCATTCATTATCGAAGTCAACATTTTTTTGAAAGACGTTATCAACTGACGCGATATACCCTGAATGATACTCAAAACAAATATCTTTAGCCGATAGGATATATTTTTACAGTCTTTTGGATGTTTTAATTACCGACCAGATGTAAAGTCGTATTTTACAGGTCAGTCGATAACGTTCTTTGTATAAAATAAGGTTACTGACTGCTCAGAATTTTTCGTTGGTCTCCAGTAGATAATGCCCTCCCGCGCCCCGACACCGCAATCCAAAGAGTCTAAATGAGGAAACCTTCTCGGCCGATCATAAAATTTGCAAACAATTTTTTTCTCAAATTCAGGTTAAACGTAAAATTGATAGACGAATGTCACCAGTATTTGCTTTGACTTGAAATCTCAATGGTCGTTAAAAAAAAAGTTGTTTGCAATTTCAGATATTCAGACCAATAGGTTTATGGAGACTCGATATGGCTCCTCCCTGACGAACACCCCCTCGGTGGGTATAAGAGGAAGTTCTGCAGGTTAAAAACAACCCCCTTTTGCCGCGTTGTATGAAGAACTGTCGATAACACACCATCTTATCAACCAGTAGTATGAACAGATTTCTAACTTCTTTTAATACAGTTTTCTAAGTTTTTGTTATCTACAGAGAATTCTTTTTGTTATCTACAGAGAATTCTTTTTGTTATCTACGGAGAGTTCTTTTTGTTATCTACAGAGAGTTCTTTTTGTCATCTACAGAAAACTATTTTTTATGTTTCGTTCTACACAATTGTCGAGCTAACGCTTTGACATGTGTCTCGACAGGCAATGGACCTTTGAATGATTTAAGAGGATGTCAGAGGTTTTGGCGAACTCCGATGGCGTCGGCACAGTAGTGAACGGGGCACGCGCAACGAATTACCATCTGTGCGGCGCGCGCCACCGATAGATGGCACTATACGCCATCGGCGATTCGACAGACAAACCATTAGCAATGTTCGACTTTTATCTTTCTTTACAATGCTTGTGACTCCCCAGAAATATATATATATATATATATATATATATATATATATATATATATATATATATATATATATATATATATATATATATATATGGAGGGGCGGGGGGGAATACGCCCCCTTAAGAGATAGCGGATTTTTTCTTTTTTTATTTTCATGCCAAGAGTTCAAGCTTGAAAATGCCGCTGGATGCGTTGAGTTGGCATTTTGAAAAATGTTTTTTCAAGATTTTTCAAATTGGGCGAGCGACTTTGGGTAATTTTTCGGCTCTAGTGTAGTATTTTTCCAACCTGCCCTCGTAAAGTAGATGTTTCAACCGGCCCTCGTGAAGTAGATTTTTCAACCGGCCCTCTTTAAGTAGATTTTTCAACCGGATCTCTTTGAGTAGACTTTTCAACCGGCCCTCGTGAAGCAGATTTTTCAACCGGCCCTCGTAAAGTAGATTTTTCAATCAGCCCTCGTAAAGTAGATTTTCAACCGGCCCTCTTAAGGTAGATTTTTCAACCGACCCTCCAAAGGTAGATTTTTCAACCGGCCCTCGTAAGGTGGATTTTTGAACTGGCCCTTGTAAGGTAGATTTTTCAACCGGCCCTCATAAGGTAGATTTTTCAACCGGCCCTCGTAATATCGATTTTTCAACCGGCCCTCGTAATATCGATTTTTCAACCGGCCCTCGTAAGGTAGATTTTTCAACCGGCCCTCGTCAGGTGGATTTTTCAACCGGCCCTCATAAGGTAGATTTTTCAACCGGCCCTCGTAATATCGATTTTCCAACCGGCCCTCGTAAGGTAGATTTTTCAACCGGCCCTCGTAAGGTCGATTTTTCAACCGGCCCTTGTAAGGTAGCTTTTTCAACCGGCCCTCGTAAGGTACATTTTTCAACCGGCCCTCGTAAGGTAGATTTTTCATCCGGCCCTCGTAAGGTAGATTTTTCAACCGACCCTCGTAAGGTAGATTTTTCAACCGGCCCTCGTAAGGTAGATTTTTCGACTGGCCCTCGTAAAGTACATTTTTCAACCGGCCCTCGTAATATCGATTTTTCAACCGGCCCTCGTAAGGTAGATTTTTCAACCGGCCCTCGTTAAGTACATTTTTCAACCGGCCCTCGTAATATCGATTTTTCAACCGGCCCTCGTAAGGGGGATTTTTCAACCGGCCCTCATAAGGTACATTTTTCAACCGGCCCTCGTAAGGTAGATTTTGCAACCGGCCCTCGTGATGTACATTTTTCAACCGGCCCTCGTAATTTCGATTTTTCAACCGGCCCTCGTAATTTCGATTTTTCAACCGGCCCTCGTAATTTCGATTTTTCAACCGGCCCTCGTAATATCGATTTTTCAACCGGCCCTCGTAAGGTAGATTTTTCAACCGGCCCTCGTAAAGTACATTTTTCAACCGGCCCTCGTAATATCGATTTTTCAACCGGCCATCGTAAGGGGGATTTTTCAACCGGCCCTCATAAGGTACATTTTTCAACCGGCCCTCGTAAGGTAGATTTTGCAACCGGCCCTCGTAATGTACATTTTTCAACCGGCCCTCGTAATTTCGATTTTTCAACCGGCCCTCGTAAGGGGGATTTTTCAACCGGCCCTCATAAGGTACATTTTTCAACCGGCCCTCGTAAGGTAGATTTTGCAACCGGCCCTCGTAATGTACATTTTTCAACCGGCCCTCGTAATTTCGATTTTTCAACCGGCCCTCGTAATTTCGATTTTTCAACCGGCCCTCGTAATTTCGATTTTTCAACCGGCCCTCGTGAGGTAGATTTTTCAACCGGCCCTCGTAAAGTACATTTTTCAACTGACCCTCGTAATATCGATTTTTCAACCGGCCCTCGTAAAGTACATTTTTCCACCGGCCCTCGTAATATCAATTTTTCAACCGGCCCTCGTAAGGGGGATTTTTCAACCGGCCCTCGTAAGGTAGATTTTTCAACCGGCCCTCGTAAGGTAGATTTTTCAACCGGCCCTCGTAAGGTAGATTTTTCAACCGGCCCTCGTAAGGTACATTTTTCAACCGGCCCTCGTAATATCCATTTTTCAACTGGCCCTCGTAAGGAAGATTTTTCAACCGGCCCTCGTAAAGTACATTTTTCAACCGGCCCTCGTAATATCGATTTTTCAACCGGCCCTCGTAAGGTAGATTTTTCAACCGGACCTCGTAAAGTACATTTTTCAACCGGCCCTCGTAATATCGATTTTCAACCGGCCCTCGTAATATCGATTTTTCAACCGGCCCTCGTAATATCGATTTTTCAACCGGCCCTCGTAAGGTAGATTTTTCAACCATCCCTCGTAAGGTAGATTTTTCAACTGGCCCTCGTAAAGTACATTTTTCAACCGGCCCTCGTAATATCGATTTTTCAACCGGCCCTCGTAAGGTAGATTTTTCAACCGGCCCTCGTAAAGTACATTTTTCAACCGGCCCTCGTAATATCGATTTTTCAACCGGCCCTCGTAAGGGGGATTTTTCAACCGGCCCTCATAAGGTACATTTTTCAACCGGCCCTCGTAAGGTAGATTTTGCAACCGGCCCTCGTAATGTACATTTTTCAACCGGCCCTCGTAATTTCGATTTTCAACCGGCCCTCGTAATATCGATTTTTCAACCGGCCCTCGTAATATCGATTTTTCAACCGGCCCTCGTAAGGTAGATTTTTCAACCGGCCCTCGTAAGGTAGATTTTTCAACTGGCCCTCGTAAAGTACATTTTTCAACCGGCCCTCGTAATATCGATTTTTCAACCGGCCCTCGTAAGGTAGATTTTTCAACCGGCCCTCGTAAAGTACATTTTTCAACCGGCCCTCGTAATATCGATTTTTCAACCGGCCCTCGTAAGGGGGATTTTTCAACCGGCCCTCATAAGGTACATTTTTCAACCGGCCCTCGTAAGGTAGATTTTGCAACCGGCCCTCGTAATGTACATTTTTCAACCGGCCCTCGTAATTTCGATTTTTCAACCGGCCCTCGTAATTTCGATTTTTCAACCGGCCCTCGTAATTTCGATTTTTCAACCGGCCCTCGTAATATCGATTTTTCAACCGGCCCTCGTAAGGTAGATTTTTCAACCGGCCCTCGTAAAGTACATTTTTCAACCGGCCCTCGTAATATCGATTTTTCAACCGGCCCTCGTAAGGGGGATTTTTCAACCGGCCCTCATAAGGTACATTTTTCAACCGGCCCTCGTAAGGTAGATTTTGCAACCGGCCCTCGTAATGTACATTTTTCAACCGGCCCTCGTAATTTCGATTTTTCAACCGGCCCTCGTAAGGCGGATTTTTCAACCGGCCCTCGTAAGGTAGATTTTTCAACCGGCCCTCGTGAGGTGGATTTTTCAACCGGCCCTCGTAAAGTACATTTTTCAACCGGCCCTCGTAATATCGATTTCTCAACCGGCCCTCGTAAGGTAGATTTTTCAACCGGCCCTCGTAAAGTACATTTTTCAACCGGCCCTCGTAATATTAATTTTTCAACCGGCCCTCGTAAAGTACATTTTTCAACCGGCCCTCGTAAGGTGGATTTTTCAACCGGCCCTCGTAAAGTACATTTTTCAACCGGCCCTCGTAAAGTACATTTTTCAACGGCCCTCGCAATATCGATTTTTCAACCGGCCCTCGTAAGGTAGATTTTTCATCCGGCCCTCGTAAAGTACATGTTTCAACCGGCCCTCGTAAGGTAGATTTTTCAACCGGCCCTCGTAAAGTACATTTTTCAACCGGCCCTCGTAAGGTAGATTTTTCAACCGGCCCTCGTGAAGTACATTTTTCAACCGGCCCTCCTAATATCGATATTTCAACCGGCCCTCGTAAGGTAGATTTTTCAACCGGCCCTCGTAATATTGATTTTTCAACCGGCCCTCGTAATATTGATTTTTCAACCGGCCCTCGTAAGGGGGATTTTTCAACCGGCCCTCGTAATATCGATTTTTCAACCGGCCCTGTAATATCGATTTTTCAACCGGCCCTCGTAAGGTGGATTTTTCAACCGGCCCTCGTAAGGTGGATTTTTCAACCGGCCCTCGTAAAGTACATTTTTCAACCGGCCCTCGCAATATCGATTTTTCAACCGGCCCTCGTAAGGTAGATTTTTCAACCGGCCCTCGTCAGGTGGATTTTTCAACCGGCCCTCATAAGGTAGATTTTTCAACCGGCCCTCGTAATATCGATTTTCCAACCGGCCCTCGTAAGGTAGATTTTTCAACCGGCCCTCGTAAGGTCGATTTTTCAACCGGCCCTCGTAAGGTAGCTTTTTCAACCGGCCCTCGTAAGGTACATTTTTCAACCGGCCCTCGTAAGGTACATTTTTCATCCGGCCCTCGTAAGGTAGATTTTTCAACCGGCCCTCGTAAAGTACATTTTTCAACCGGCCCTCCTAATATCGATTTTTCAACCGGCCCTCGTAAGGTTGATTTTTCAACCGGCCCTCGTCAGGTGGATTTTTCAACCGGCCCTCATAAGGTAGATTTTTCAACCGGCCCTCGTAATATCGATTTTCCAACCGGCCCTCGTAAGGTAGATTTTTCAACCGGCCCTCGTAAGGTCGATTTTTCAACCGGCCCTCGTAAGGTAGCTTTTTCAACCGGCCCTCGTAAGGTACATTTTTCAACCGGCCCACGTAAGGTAGATTTTTCAACCGGCCCTCGTAAAGTACATTTTTCAACCGGCCCTCGTAATATCGATTTTTCAACCGGCCCTCGTAAGGTAGATTTTTCAACCGGCCCTCGTAAAGTACATTTTTCAACCGGCCCTCGTAATATCGATTTTTCAACCGGCCCTCGTAAGGGGGATTTTTCAACCGGCCCTCATAAGGTACATTTTTCAACCGGCCCTCGTAAGGTGGATTTTGCAACCGGCCCTCGTAATGTACATTTTTCAACCGGCCCTCGTAAGGTAGATTTTTCAACCGGCCCTCGTAAAGTACATTTTTCAACCGGCCCTCGTAATATCGATTTTTCAACCGGCCCTCGTAAGGTAGATTTTTCAACCGGCCCTCGTAAAGTACATTTTTCAACCGGCCCTCGTAATATCGATTTTTCAACCGGCCCTCGTAAGGGGGATTTTTCAACCGGCCCTCATAAGGTACATTTTTCAACCGGCCCTCGTAAAGTTGATTTTTCAACCGGCCCTCGTAAGGTAGATTTTTTAACCGGCCCTCGTAAAGTACATTTTTCAACCGGCCCTCGTAAGGTGGATTTTTCAACCGGCCCTCGTAAAGTACATTTTTCAACCGGCCCTCGTAAAGTACATTTTTCAACGGCCCTCGCAATATCGATTTTTCAACCGGCCCTCGTAAGGTAGATTTTTCATCCGGCCCTCGTAAAGTACATGTTTCAACCAGCCCTCGTAAGGTAGATTTTTCAACCGGCCCTCGTAAAGTACATTTTTCAACCGGCCCTCGTAAGGTAGATTTTTCAACCGGCCCTCGTAAAGTACATTTTTCAACCGGCCCTCCTAATATCGATATTTCAACCGGCCCTCGTAAGGTAGATTTTTCAACCGGCCCTCGTAATATTGATTTTTCAACCGGCCCTCGTAATATTGATTTTTCAACCGGCCCTCGTAAGGGGGATTTTTCAACCGGCCCTCGTAATATCGATTTTTCAACCGGCCCTCGCAATATCGATTTTTCAACCGGCCCTCGTAATATCGATTTTCCAACCGGCCCTCGTAAGGTAGATTTTTCAACCAACCCTCGTAAGGTCGATTTTTCAACCGGCCCTCGTAAGGTAGCTTTTTCAACCGGCCCTCATAAGGTACATTTTTCAACCGGCCCTCGTAATATCGATTTTTCAACCGGCCCTCGTAAGGTAGATTTTTCAACCGGCCCTCGTAAAGTACATTTTTCAACCAGCCCTCGTAATATTAATTTTTCAACCGGCCCTCGTAAAGTACATTTTTCAACCGGCCCTCGTAATATTAATTTTTCAACCGGCCCTCGTAAGGTAGATTTTTCAACCGGCCCTGGTAAGGTAGATTTTTCAACCGGCCCTCGTAAGGTACATTTTTCAACCGGCCCTCGTAAGGTGGATTTTTTAACCGGCCCTCGTAAAGCACATTTTTCAACCGGCCCTCGTAATATCAATTTTTCAACCGGCCCTCGTAATATCAATTTTTCAACCGGCCCTCGTAAGGTAGATTTTTCAACCGGCCCTCGTAAGGTAGATTTTTCAACCGGCCCTCGTAATTTCGATTTTTCAACCGGCCCTCGTAATTTCGATTTTTCAACCGGCCCTCGTAATATCGATTTTTCAACCGGCCCTCGTAAGGGGGATTTTTCAACCGGCCCTCGTAAAGTACATTTTTCAACCGGCCCTCGTAATATCGATTTTTCAACCGGCCCTCGTAAGGGGGATTTTTCAACCGGGCCTCATAAGGTACATTTTTCAACCGGCCCTCGTAAGGTAGATTTTGCAACCGGCCCTCGTAATTTCGATTTTTCAACCGGCCCTCGTGAGGTAAATTTTTCAACCGGCCCTCGTAATATCAATTTTTCAACCGGACCTCGTAAGGGGGATTTTTCAACCGGCCCTCGTAAGGTAGATTTTTCAACCGGCCCTCGTAAGGGGGATTTTTCAACCGGCCCTCATAAGGTACATTTTTCAACCGGCCCTCGTAAGGTAGATTTTGCAACCGGCCCTCGTAATGTACATTTTTCAACCGGCCCTCGTAATTTCGATTATTCAACCGGCCCTCGTAAGGTAGATTTTTCAACCGGCCCTCGTAAAGTACATTTTTCAACCGGCCCTCGTAAGGGGGATTTTTCAACCGGCCCTCATAAGGTACATTTTTCAACCGGCCCTCGTAAGGTAGATTTTGCAACCGGCCCTCGTAATGTACATTTTTCAACCGGCCCTCGTAATTTCGATTATTCAACCGGCCCTCGTAATTTCGATTTTTCAACCGGCCCTCGTAATTTCGATTTTTCAACCGGCCCTCGTAAAGTACATTTTTCAACCGGCCCTCCTAATATCGATATTTCAACCGGCCCTCGTAAGGTAGATTTTTCAACCGGCCCTCGTAATATTGATTTTTCAACCGGCCCTCGTAAGGTAGATTTTTCAACCGACCCTCGTAAGGTACATTTTTCAACCGGCCCTCGTAAGGTACATTTTTCAACCGGCCCTCGTAAGGCAGATTTTTCATCCGGCCCTCGTAAGGTAGATTCTTCAACCGGCCCTCGTAAGGTGGATTTTTCAACCGGCCCTCGTAATATCGATTTTTTAACCGGCCCTCGTAAGATACATTTTTCAACCGGCCCTCGTAAGGTAGATTTTTCAACCGGCCCTCGTAAAGTACATTTTTCAACCGGCCCTCCTAATATCGATATTTCAACCGGCCCTCGTAAGGGGGATTTTTCAACCGGCCCTCGTAAGGTACATTTTTCAACCGGCCCTCGTAAGGGGGATTTTTCAACCGGCCCTCGTAAGGTAGATTTTTCAACCGGCCCTCGTAAGGTGGATTTTTCAACCGTCCCTCGTAAAGTACATTTTTCAACCGGCCCTCGTAAAGTACAATTTTCAACCGGCCCTCGTAATATCGATTATTCAACCGGCCCTCGTAAGGGGGATTTTTCAACCGGCCCTCGTAAGGTGGATTTTTCAACCGGCCCTCGTAAGGTACATTTTTCAACCGGCCCTCGTAAAGTTGATTTTTCAACCGGCCCTCGTAATATCTATTTTTCAACCGGCCCTCGTAAGGTAGATTTTTCAACCGGCCCTCGTAAAGTACATTTTTCAACCGGCCCTCGTAATATCTATTTTTCAACCGGCCCTCGTAAGGTAGATTTTTCAACCGGCCCTCGTAAAGTACATTTTTCAACCGGCCCTCGTAATGTCGATTTTTCAACCGGCCCTCGTAAGGTAGATTTTTCAACCGGCCCTCGTAAAGTACATTTTTCAACCGGCCCTCGTAATGTCGATTTTTCAACCGGCCCTCGTAAGGTAGATTTTTCAACCGGCCCTCGTAAAGTACATTTTTCAACCGGCCCTCGTAATATCGATTTTTCAACCGGCCCTCGTAAGGTAGATTTTTCTACCGGCCCTCGTAAGGTAGATTTTTCAACCGGCCCTCGTAAGGTAGATTTTTCAACCGGCCCTCGTAAAGAACATTTTTCAACTGACCCTCGTATTATCGATTTTTCAACCGGCCCGCGTAAGGTGGATTTTTCAACCGGCCCTCGTAAAGTACATTTTTCAACCAGCCCTCGTAAAGTGGATTTTTCAACCGGCCCTCGTAAGGTAGATTTTTCAACCGGCCCTCGTAAGGTAGATTTTTGAACCGGCCCTCGTAAGGTAGATTTTTCAACCGGTCCTCGTAAGGTGGATTTTTCAACCGTCCCTCGTAAAGTACATTTTTCAACCGGCCCTCGTAAAGTACAATTTTCAACCGGCCCTCGTAATACCGATTATTCAACCGGCCCTCGTAAGGGGGATTTTTCAACCGGCCCTCGTAAGGTAGATTTTTCAACCGGCCCTCGTAAGGTAGATTTTTCAACCGGCCCTCGTAAGGTGGATTTTTCAACCGGCCCTCGTAAGGTACATTTTTCAACCGGCCCTCGTAAAGTTGATTTTTCAACCGGCCCTCATAAGGTACATTTTTCAACCGGCCCTCGTAAGGTAGATTTTGCAACCGGCCCTTGTAATGTACATTTTTCAACCGGCCCTCGTAATTTCGATTTTTCAACCGGCCCTCGTAAGGGGGATTTTTCAACCGGCCCTCATAAGGTACATTTTTCAACCGGCCCTCGTAAGGTAGATTTTGCAACCAGCCCTCGTAATTTCGATTTTTCAACCGGCCCTCGTAATTTCGATTTTTCAACCGGCCCTCGTGAGGTGGATGTTTCAACCGGCCCTCGTAAAGTACATTTTTCAACCGGCCCTCGTAATATCGATTTTTCAACCGGCCCTCGTAAAGTACATTTTTTAACCGGCCCTCGCAATATCGATTTTTCAACCGGCCCTTGTAAGGTAGATTTTTCATCCGGCCCTCGTAAAGTACATGTTTCAACCAGCCCTCGTAAGGTAGATTTTTCAACCGGCCCTCGTAAAGTACATTTTTCAACCGGCCCTCGTAAGGTAGATTTTTCAACCGGCCCTCGTAAAGTACATTTTTCAACCGGCCCTCCTAATATCGATATTTCAACCGGCCCTCGTAAGGGGGATTTTTCAACCGGCCCTCGTAAGGTACATTTTTCAACCGGCCCTCGTAAGGTAGATTTTTCAACCGGCCCTCGTAAGGTACATTTTTCAACCGGCCCTCGTAAGGTGGATTTTTCAACCGGCCCTCGTAAGGTACATTTTTCAACCGGCCCTCGTAAGGTGGATTTTTCAACCGGCCCTCGTAAAGCACATTTTTCAACCGGCCCTCGTAATATCAATTTTTCAACCGGCCCTCGTAATATCAATTTTTCAACCGGCCCTCGTAAGGTAGATTTTTCAACCGGCCCTCGTAAGGTAGATTTTTCAACCGGCCCTCGTGAGGTGGATTTTTCAACCGGCCCTCGTAAAGTACATTTTTCAACCGGCCCTCGGAATATCGATTTTTCAACCGGCCCTCGTAATATCAATTTTTCAACCGGCCCTCGTAAGGTAGATTTTTCAACCGGCCCTCGTAAGGTAGATTTTTCAACCGGCCCCCGTAAGGTGGATTTTTCAACCGGCCCTCGTAAAGTACATTTTTCAACCGGCCCTCGGAATATCGATTTTTCAACCGGCCCTCGTAAAGTTGATTTTTCAACCGGCCCTCGTGAGGTAGATTTTTCAACCGGCCCTCGTAAAGTACATTTTTCAACCGGCCCTCGTAATATCTATTTTTCAACCGGCCCTCGTAAGGTAGCTTTTTCAACCGGCCCTCGTAAGGTACATTTTTCAACCAGCCCTCGTAAGGTGGATTTTTCAACCGGTCCTCGTAAAGTACATTTTTCGACCGGCCCTCGTCATATCGATTTTTCAACCGGCCCTCGTAATATCGATTTTTCAACCGGCCCTCGTAGTGTAGATTTTTCAACCGGCCCTCGTAAAGTACATTTTTCAACCGGCCCTCGTAATATCTATTTTTCAACCGGCCCTCGTAAGGTAGCTTTTTCAACCGGCCCTCGTAAGGTACATTTTTCAACCAGCCCTCGTAAGGTGGATTTTTCAACCGGTCCTCGTAAAGTACATTTTTCGACCGGCCCTCGTCATATCGATTTTTCAACCGGCCCTCGTAATATCGATTTTTTAACCGGCCCTCGTAAGGTACATTTTTCAACCGGCCCTCGTAAGGTAGATTTTTCAACCGGCCCTCGTAAAGTACATTTTTCAACCGGCCCTCGTAATATCGATTTTTCAACCGGCCCTCGTAAGGTAGATTTTTCAACCGACCCTCGTAAGGTAGATTTTTCAACCGGCCCTCGTAATATCGATTTTTCAACCGGCCCTCGTAAAGTTCATTTCTCAACCGGCCCTCGTAATATCGATTTTTCAACCGGCCCTCGTAAAGTACATTTTTCAACCGGCCCTCGTAATATCGATTTTTCAACCGGCCCTCGTAAGGGGGATTTTTCAACCGGCCCTCATAAGGTACATTTTTCAACCGGCCCTCGTAAGGTAGATTTTGCAACCGGCCCTCGTAATGTACATTTTTCAACCGGCCCTCGTAAGGTAGATTTTGCAACCAGTCCTCGTAATTTCGATTTTTCAACCG
Source organism: Dyspetes luteomarginatus (assembly GCA_963669185.1). NCBI lineage: Eukaryota > Metazoa > Arthropoda > Insecta > Hymenoptera > Ichneumonidae > Dyspetes > Dyspetes luteomarginatus. Next base: position 11,013,919 of record OY769911.1, on the reverse strand, counting down.
GCCCTCGTAATTTCGATTTTTCAACCGGCCCTCGTAAAGTCAATTTTTCAACCGGCCCTCGCAAAGTCAATTTTTCAACCGGCCCTCGTAAAGTCAATTTTTCAACCGGCCCTCGTAAAGTCAACTTTTCAACCGGCCCTCGTAAAGTCAATTTTTCAACCGCCCCTCGTAAGGTAGATTTTTCAACCGGCCCTCGTAACGTAGATTTTTCAACCGGCCCTCGCAAAGTCAATTTTTCAACCGGCCCTCGTAAAGTCAATTTTTCAACCGGCCCTCGTCAATGACGTCACTTCTGGTCACTTCGACGTCACTGCCGGTTGCTTTGACGTCCCTTCCGGTTGTTCCAACGTCATTTCCAGTTGTTTAGACGTCACTTCCGGTTGTTCTGACTTCACGTCCGGTTGTTCTGACGTCACTTCCGGTTGTTCTGACTTCACGTCCGGTTGTTCTGACGTCACCTCTGGTTGCTCTGACGTCACTTCCGGTTGCAATGAGGTCACTTTGCCGATACTTCCAGTCACTTTGACGTCACTTCCGGTCGCATCGACGTCATTTCCGGTTGGGTTAGACGTCACTTCCGGTTAGGTTGGACGTCACTTCCGGTTGGGTTAGACGTCACTTCCGGTTGGGTTGGATGTCACTTCCGATTGGATCAGACGTCACTTCCGGTTGGGTTGACGTCACTTCCGGTTGGGTTAGACGTCACTTCCGGTTGGGTCAGACGTCACTTCCGGTTGGGTTGGATGTCACTTCCGGTTGGGTCAGACGTCACTTCCGGTTGGGTTGACGTCACTGCCGCTTGGGTCAGACGTTACTTCCGGTTGGGTTAGACGTCACTTCCGGTTGGGTTAGACGTCACTTCCGGTTGGGTCAGACGTCACTTCCGGTTGGGTTGACGTCACTGCCGCTTGGGTCAGACGTTACTTCCGGTTGGGTTAGACGTCACTTCCGGTTGGGTTAGACGTCACTTCCGGTTGGGTCAGACGTCACTTCCGGTTGGGTTAGACGTTACTGATGATTAATAATCTAATTAAAATATGTAAATGAGTATCATTCATTGCACGAGATGAAACAATTACATAATGTATCCGGCGATTGTGCAGAGTGCCGCAAGAGCTCTCTTATCGGCAACGATTATCGGTCACTTGCGATCAATTTTGACATCATTTCCGGTTAAATTTGACGTAACTTCCGGTCGCAGAGACGTCACTTCTGGTCGCTTTGACGTCACTTCTGGTTGCTCTGACATCACTTCTGGTTGCTCTGACGTCACTACCGGTTGCAATGACGTCACTTCTGGTTGCTCTGACGACATTTCCGGTCACTTCGACGTCACTGCCGGTTGCTTTGACGTCCCTTCCGGTTGTTCCAACGTCATTTCCAGTTGTTTAGACGTCACTTCCGGTTGTTCTGACTTCACGTCCGGTTGTTCTGACGTCACTTCCGGTTGTTCTGACTTCACGTCCGGTTGTTCTGACGTCACCTCTGGTTGCTCTGACGTCACTTCCGGTTGCAATGAGGTCTTTTCCGGTCGCTTTGCCGACACTTCCAGTCACTTTGACGTCACTTCCGGTCGCTCTGCCGTCACTTCTGGTCACTTTGACGTCCCTTCCGATCACTTTGACGTCACTTCCGGTCGCTTTGACGTTAATTCTAGTCACTTTGGTGTTACTTCCGATCGCTCTGACGTCACTTCCGATCGCTCTACCGTCACTTCTGGTCACTTTGACGTCACTTCCGGTCGTTTTGACGTCAATTCTAGTCGCTTCGGTGTCACTTCCGATCGCTCTGACGTCACATCCGGTCGCTATGACGTCCCTTCCGGTCGCTCTGACGTCACATCTGGTCGCTCTGCCGTCACTTCTGGTCACTTTGACGTCACTTCCGGTTGCTTTGACGTCAATTCTAGTCGCTTCGACGTCACTTCCGGCTGCAATTTCGTCACTTGCGGTCGCTTTAACGTCACTTCCGGCTGCAATTTCGTCACTTCCGGTCACTTTGAGGTCACTTTCGGTCGCTTTGACGTCTCTGGTCGATTTGACGTCACTTCGGGTTGTTCTAACATCACTTCCGGTTGTTCTAATATCACTTCCAGTTGTTCTGACATCACTTCCGGTTGTTCTGACATCACTTCCGGTTGTTCTGACGTCACTTCTGGTTGATTTGACGTCACTTCCGGTTGTTCTGACGTCACTTCCGATCGCTTTGTCGTCACTTCAGGTCCATCTGTCGGTAAGTTCGCGAAGCTGCAAAATTTCAACGCGAAAATTTTAATTTTTCCGTCACGATGGTGGATCCATCTGCCGGCGAGTTAGCGAAGCAGCAAAATTTCTAGGCAAAAATTCGAATTTTTCCGTCACGATGGTGGATCCATCAGTCGGCGAGTTCGCGAAGCAGCAAAATTTCAAGGCAAAATTTTAGTTTTTCTCGCCACGACGGTGGCGCTATCTGCCGGCAAGTTCGCGAAGCTGCAACATTTCAGGGCAACGTTTTTAATTTTCCACCCGACGGTGGCGCCATCTGTTGGCAAGTTGGCGAAGGTGCAAAGTTTCAAGGCAAAAATTTGAGTTTTCCCCACCACGACGGTGGCGTCATTTGCCGGTAAGTACGCGAAGCTACAAAATTTCAAAGCGAAAATTTTGATTTTCCAGCCACGATGGTGGCGCCATCTGCCGGCGAGTTCGCGAAGCAGCAAAATTCCTAGGCAAAAATTTGTATTTTCCCGTCACGACGGTAGGACCATCTCCCGGCGAGTTCGCGACACTTCCGGTCGCTTCGATGTCACCTCCGGATGGGTTAAACGTCACTTCCGGTTGGATTAGACGTCACTTCCGGTTGGGTTAGGCGTCACTTCCGGTCGCTTCGACGTCACTTCCGGTTGGGTTAGACGTCACTTCTGGTTGGGTTAGATGTCACTTCCGGTTGGGTTTGGGTCACTTTCGGTTGGGTTAGGCGTCACTTCCGGTTGGGTTAGATGTCACTTCCGGTTGGGTTAGATGTCACTTCTGGTTGGGTTAGACGTCCAACCCAACCGGAAGTTGGGTTAGACGTCACTTCCGGTTTGGTTAGACGTCTAACCCAACCGGAAGTTGGGTTAGATGTCACTTCCGGTTGGGTCAGACGTCACTTCCGGTTGGGTTAGACGTCTAACCCAACCGGAAGTTGGGTTAGATGTCACTTCCGGTTGGGTTGGACGTCACTTCCGGTTGGGTTAGACGGCTAACCCAACCGGAAGTTGGGTTAGATGTCACTTCCGGTTGGGTTAGACGTCACTTCCGGTTGGGTTAGACGTCTAACCCAACCGGAAGTTGGGTTAGACGTCACTTCCGGTTGGGTTAGACGTCACTTCCGGTTGGGTTAGACGTCTAACCCAACCGGAAGTGACGTCTAACCCAACTTCCGGTTGGGTTAGACGTCTAACCCAACCGGAAGTGACGTCTTACCCAACCAGAAGTGACATCTAACCCAACTTCCGGTTGGGTTAAACGTCTAACCCAACCGGAAGTGACGTCTAACCCAACCGGAAGTGACGTCTAACCCAACTTCCGGTTGGGTTAGACGTCTAACCCAACCGGAAGTGACGTCTAACCCAACCAGAAGTGACATCTAACCCAACTTCCGGTTGGGTTAGCCGTCTAACTCAACCGGAAGTGACGTCTAACCCAACCGGAAGTGACATCTAACCCAACTTCCGGTTGGGTTAGACGTCCAACCCAACCGGAAGTGACGTCTAACCCAACTTCCGGTTGGGTTAGACGTCTAACCCAACCGGAAGTGACGTCTAACCCAACCGGAAGTGACGTCTAACCCAACTTCCGGTTGGGTTAGACGTCTAACCCAACCGGAAGTGACATCTAACCCAACTTCCGGTTGGGTTAGCCGTCTAACCCAACCGGAAGTGACGTCTAACCCAACCGGAAGTGACATCTAACCCAACTTCCGGTTGGGTTAGACGTCCAACCCAACCGGAAGTGACGTCTAACCCAACTTCCGGTTGGGTTAGACGTCTAACCCAACCGGAAGTGACGTCTAACCCAACCGGAAGTGACATCTAACCCAACTTCCGGTTGGGTTAGACGTCTAACCCAACCGGAAGTGACGTCTAACCCAACCGGAAGTGACATCTAACCCAACTTCCGGTTGGGTTAGACGTCTAACTCAACCGGAAGTGACGTCTAACCCAACCGGAAGTGACGTCTTACCCAACCGGAAGTGACCCAAACCCAACTTCCGGTTGGGTGAAACGTCTAACCCAACCGGAAGTTGGGTTATACGTCACTTCCGGTTGGGTTAGACGTCTAACCCAACCGGAAGTTGGGTTTGGCGTCACTTCCGGTTGGGTTAGACGTCACTTCCGGTTGGGTTAGACGTCTAACCCAACCAGAAGTTGGGTTTGGCGTCACTTCCGGTTGGGTTAGACGTCTAACCCAACCGGAAGTGACATCTAACCCAACCGGAAGTGACGCCTAACCCAACCGAAAGTGACCCAAACCCAACCGGAAGTGACATCTAACCCAACCAGAAGTGACGTCTAACCCAACCGGAAGTGACGCCAAACCCAACTTCCGGTTGGGTTAGACGTCTAACCCAACCGGAAGTGACGTCTAATCCAACCGGAAGTGACGTTTAACCCATCCGGAGGTGACATCGAAGCGACCGGAAGTGTCGCGAACTCGCCGGGAGATGGTCCTACCGTCGTGACGGGAAAATACAAATTTTTGCCTAGGAATTTTGCTGCTTCGCGAACTCGCCGGCAGATGGCGCCACCATCGTGGCTGGAAAATCAAAATTTTCGCTTTGAAATTTTGTAGCTTCGCGTACTTACCGGCAAATGACGCCACCGTCGTGGTGGGGAAAACTCAAATTTTTGCCTTGAAACTTTGCACCTTCGCCAACTTGCCAACAGATGGCGCCACCGTCGGGTGGAAAATTAAAAACGTTGCCCTGAAATGTTGCAGCTTCGCGAACTTGCCGGCAGATAGCGCCACCGTCGTGGCGAGAAAAATTAAAATTTTGCCTTGAAATTTTGCTGCTTCGCGAACTCGCCGACTGATGGATCCACCATCGTGACGGAAAAATTCGAATTTTTGCCCAGAAATTTTGCTGCTTCGCTAACTCGCCGGCAGATGGGTCCACCATCGTGACGGAAAAATTAAAATTTTCGCGTTGAAATTTTGCAGCTTCGCGAACTTACCGACAGATGGACCTGAAGTGACGACAAAGCGATCGGAAGTGACGTCAGAACAACCGGAAGTGACGTCAAATCAACCAGAAGTGACGTCAGAACAACCGGAAGTGATGTCAGAACAACCGGAAGTGATGTCAGAACAACTGGAAGTGATATTAGAACAACCGGAAGTGATGTTAGAACAACCCGAAGTGACGTCAAATCGACCAGAGACGTCAAAGCGACCGAAAGTGACCTCAAAGTGACCGGAAGTGACGAAATTGCAGCCGGAAGTGACGTTAAAGCGACCGCAAGTGACGAAATTGCAGCCGGAAGTGACGTCGAAGCGACTAGAATTGACGTCAAAGCAACCGGAAGTGACGTCAAAGTGACCAGAAGTGACGGCAGAGCGACCAGATGTGACGTCAGAGCGACCGGAAGGGACGTCATAGCGACCGGATGTGACGTCAGAGCGATCGGAAGTGACACCGAAGCGACTAGAATTGACGTCAAAACGACCGGAAGTGACGTCAAAGTGACCAGAAGTGACGGTAGAGCGATCGGAAGTGACGTCAGAGCGATCGGAAGTAACACCAAAGTGACTAGAATTAACGTCAAAGCGACCGGAAGTGACGTCAAAGTGATCGGAAGGGACGTCAAAGTGACCAGAAGTGACGGCAGAGCGACCGGAAGTGACGTCAAAGTGACTGGAAGTGTCGGCAAAGCGACCGGAAAAGACCTCATTGCAACCGGAAGTGACGTCAGAGCAACCAGAGGTGACGTCAGAACAACCGGACGTGAAGTCAGAACAACCGGAAGTGACGTCAGAACAACCGGACGTGAAGTCAGAACAACCGGAAGTGACGTCTAAACAACTGGAAATGACGTTGGAACAACCGGAAGGGACGTCAAAGCAACCGGCAGTGACGTCGAAGTGACCAGAAGTGACGTCATTGACGAGGGCCGGTTGAAAAATTGACTTTACGAGGGCCGGTTGAAAAATTGACTTTACGAGGGCCGGTTGAAAAGTTGACTTTACGAGGGCCGGTTGAAAAATTGACTTTACGAGGGCCGGTTGAAAAATTGACTTTGCGAGGGCCGGTTGAAAAATTGACTTTACGAGGGCCGGTTGAAAAATCTACCTTACGAGGGCCAGTAAGGTAGATTTTTCAACCGACCCTCGTAAGGTAGATTTTTCAACCGGCCCTCGTAGTCAATTTTTCAACCGGCCCTCGTAAAGTAAATTTTGCAACCGGCCCTCGTAAGGTAGATTTTTCAACCGGCCCTCGTAAGGTAGATTTTTCAACCGGCCCTCGTAAAGTACATTTTTCAACCGGCCCTCGTAATATCGATTTTTCAACCGGCCCTCGTAAGGTAGATTTTCCAACCGGCCCTCGTAAAGTACATTTTTCAACCGGCCCTCATAATATCGATTTTTCAACCGGCCCTCGTAAGGGGGATTTTTCAACCGGCCCTCGTAAGGTAGATTTTTCAACCGGCCCTCGTAAAGTCAATTTTTCAACCAGCCCTCGTAAAGTCAATTTTTCAACCGGCCCTCGTGAAGTAAATTTTTCAACCGGCCCTCGTACGGTAGATTTTTCAACCGGCCCTCGTAAAGTCAGTTTTTCAATCGGCCCTCGTAAAGTAAATTTTTCAACCGGCCCTCGTAAAGTCAATTTTTCAACCGGCCCTCGTAAAGTACATTTTTCAACCGGCCCTCGTAAGGTAGATTTTTCAACCGCCCCTCGGAATGTAGATTTTTCAACCGGCCCTCATAAGGTAAATTTTTCAACCGGCCCTCGTAAGTTAGATTTTTCAACCGGCCCTCGTAAAGAAAATTTTTAAACCGGCCCTCGTAAAGTCAATTTTTCAACCGGCCCTCGTAAAGTCAATTTTTAAACCGGCCCTCGTAAAGTCAATTTTTCAACCGGCCCTCGTAAGGTAGATTTTTCAACCGGCCCTCGAAAGGTAGATTTTTCAACCGCCCCTCGGAATGTAGATTTTTCAACCGGCCCTCGTAAGGTGGATTTTTCAACCGGCCCTCGTAAGGGAAATTTTTCAACCGGCCCTCGGAATATCGATTTTTCAACCGGCCCTCGTAAGGTGGATTTTTCAACCGGCCCTCGTAAGGTACATTTTTCAACCAGCCCTCGGAATATCGATTTTTCAACCGGCCCTCGTAAGGGGGATTTTTCAACCGGCCCTCGTAAGTTAGATTTTTCAACCGGCCCTCGTAAAGAAAATTTTTAAACCGGCCCTCGTAAAGTCAATTTTTCAACCGGCCCTCGTAAGGTAAAGTTTTCAACCGGCCCTCGTAAAGTCAATTTTTCAACCGGCCCTCGTAAAGTCAATTTTTCAACCGGCCCTCGTAAAGTCAGTTTTTCAACCGGCCCTCGTAAGGTAGATTTTTCAACCGGCCCTCGTAAGGTAAAGTTTTCAACCGGCCCTCGTAAAGTCAATTTTTCAACCGGCCCTCGTAAAGTCAATTTTTCAACCGGCCCTCGTAAAGTCAGTTTTTCAACCGGCCCTCGTAAAGTCAATTTTTCAACCGGCCCTCGTAAAGTCAGTTTTTCAACCGGCCCTCGTAAGGTAGATTTTTCAACCGGCCCTCGTAAAGTCAATTTTTCAACCGGCCCTCGTACGGTAGATTTTTCAACAGGCCCTTGTGAAGTAAATTTTTCAACCGGCCCTCGTAAGGTAGATTTTTCAACCGGCCCTCGTAAGGTGGATTTTTCAACCGGCCCTCGTAAAGTACATTCTTCAACCGGCCCTCGGAATATCGATTTTTCAACCGGCCCTCGTAAGGGGGATTTTTCAACCGGCCCTCGTAAGGTAGATTTTTCAACCGGCCCTCGTAAGGTGGATTTTTCAACCGTCCCTCGTAAAGTACATTTTTCAACCGGCCCTCGTAAAGTACAATTTTCAACAGGCCCTTGTAATATCGATTTTTCAACCGGCCCTCGTAATATCGATTTTTCAACCGGCCCTCGTAAGGTAGATTTTTCAACCGGCCCTCGTAAAGTACATTTTTCAACCGGCCCTCGGAATATCGATTTTTCAACCGGCCCTCGTAAGGGGGATTTTTCAACCGGCCCTCGTAAGGTACATTTTTCAACCGGCCCTCGTAAGGTACAGTTTTCAACCGGCCCTCGTAATATCAATTTTTCAACCGGCCCTCGTAATATCAATTTTTCAACCGGCCCTCGTAAAGTTGATTTTTCAACCGGCCCTCGTAAGGTACATTTTTCAACCGGCCCTCGTAAAGTACATTTTTCAACCGGCCCTCGTAAGGTAGATTTTTCATCCGGCCCTCGTAAGGTAGATTTTTCAATCGGCCCTCGTAAGGTGGATTTTTCAACCGGCCCTCGTAAGGGGGATTTTTCAACCGGCCCTCGTGAGGTAGATTTTCCAACCGATCCTCGTTAGGTAGATTTTTCAACCGGCCCTCGTAAAGTACATGTTTCAACCGGCCCTCGTAAGATAGATTTTTCAACCGGCCCTCGTAAGGTAGATTTTTCAACCGGCCCTCGTAAAGTACATTTTTCAACCGGCCCTCGTAATATCGATTTTTCAACCGGCCCTTGTAAGGGGGATTTTTCAACCGGCCCTCGGAATATCGATTTTTCAACCGGCCCTCGTAAGGGGGATTTTTCAACCGGCCCTCGTAAGGTACATTTTTCAACCGGCCCTCGTAATATCAATTTTTCAACCGGCCCTAGTAAAGTACATTTTTCAACCGGCCTTCGTAATGTCGATTTTCCAACCGGCCCTCGTAAGGTAGATTTTTCAACCGGCCCTCGTAAGGTAGATTTTTCAACCCGCCCTAGTAAAGTACATTTTTCAACCGGCCCTCGTAATGTCGATTTTCCAACCGGCCCTCGTAAGGTAGATTTTTCAACCGGCCCTCGTAAGGTAGATTTTTCAACCGGCCCTCGTAAGGTAGATTTTTCAACCGGCCCTTGTAAGGTGAATTTTTCAACCGGCCCTCGTAATATCGATTTTTCAACCGGCCCTCGTAAGGCAGATTTTTCAACCGGCCCTCGTAAAGTACATTTTTCAACCGACCCTCGTAAGGTGGATTTTTCAACCGGCCCTCGTAAAGTTGATTTTTCAACCGGCCCTCGTAAGGTAGATTTTTCAACCGGCCCTCGTAAAGTACATTTTCCAACCGGCCCTCGTAATATCGATTTTTCAACCGGCCCTCGTAAGGTAGATTTTTCAACCGGCCCTCGTAAAGTACATTTTTCAACCGGCCCTCGTAATATCGATTTTTCAACCGGCCCTCGTAATATCAATTTTTCAACCGGCCCTCGTAAGGTAGATTTTTCAACCGGCCCTCGTAAGGTAGATTTTTCAACCGGCCCTCGTAATATCAATTTTTCAACCGGCCCTCGTAAAGTATATTTTTCAACCGGCCCCCGTAATATCGATTTTTCAACCGGCCCTCGTAAGGTACATTTTTCAACCGGCCCTCGTAAAGTACATTTTTCAACCGGCCCTCGTAATATCGATTTTTCAACCGGCCCTCGTAAGGTAGATTTTTCAACCGGCCCTCGTAAAGTACTTTTGTCAACCGGCCCCCGTAATATCGATTTTTCAACCGGCCCTCGTAATATCTATTTTTCAACCGGCCCTCGTAAGGTAGATTTTTCAACCGGCCCTCGTAAGGTAGATTTTTCAACCGGCCCTCGTACGGAGGATTTTTCAACCGGCCCTCGTAAAGTATATTTTTCAACCGGCCCTCGTAATATCGATGTTTCAACCGGCCCTCGTAAGGTAGATTTTTCAACCGGCCCTCGTAAAGTACATTTTTCAACCATCCCTCGTAATATCTATTTTTCAACCGGCCCTTGTAAGGTAGATTTTTCAACCGGCCCTCGTAAGGTAGATTTTCAACCGGCCCTCGTAAGGTGGATTTTTCAACCGGCCCTCGGAATATCGATTTTTCAACCGGCCCTCGGAAGGGGGATTTTTCAACCGGCCCTCGTAAGGTACATTTTTCAACCGGCCCTCGTAAGGTACATTTTTCAACCGGCCCTCGTAATATCAATTTTTCAACCGGCCCTCGTAATATCAATTTTTCAACCGGCCCTCGTAAGGTAGATTTTTCAACCGGCCCTTGTAAGGTGAATTTTTCAACCGGCCCTCGTAATATCGATGTTTCAACCGGCCCTCGTAAGGTAGATTTTTCAACCGGCCCTCGTAACGTACATTTTTCAACCGGCCCTCGTAATATCTATTTTTCAACCGGCCCTTGTAAGGTAGATTTTTCAACCGGCCCTCGTAAGGTAGATTTTTCAACCGGCCCTCGTAAGGTGGATTTTTCAACCGGCCTTCGTAAAGTATATTTTTCAACCGGCCCTCGTAATATCTATTTTTCAACCGGCCCTCGTAAGGTAGATTTTTCAACCGGCCCTCGTAAGGTGGATTTTTCAACCGGCCCTCGTAAAGTACATTTTTCAACCGGCCCTCGGAATATCGATTTTTCAACCGGCCCTCGGAAGGGGGATTTTTCAACCGGCCCTCGTAAGGTACATTTTTCAACCGGCCCTCGTAAGGTACATTTTTCAACCGGCCCTCGTAATATCAATTTTTCAACCGGCCCTCGTAATATCAATTTTTCAACCGGCCCTCGTAAGGTAGATTTTTCAACCGGCCCTCGTAAGGTAGATTTTTCAACCGGCCCTCGTAAGGTAGATTTTTCAACCGGCCCTTGTAAGGTGAATTTTTCAACCGGCCCTCGTACTATCGATGTTTCAACCGGCCCTCGTAAGGTAGATTTTTCAACCCGCCCTCGTAAAGTACATTTTCCAACCGGCCCTCGTAATATCAATTTTTCAACCGGCCCTCGTAAGGTAGATTTTTCAACCGGCCCTCGTAAGGTACATTTTTCAACCGGCCCTCGTAAGGTAGATTTTTCAACCGGCCCTTGTAAGGTGAATTTTTCAACCGGCCCTCGTAATATCGATTTTTCAACCGGCCCTCGTAAAGTACATTTTTCAACCGGCCCTCGTAAGGTAGATTTTTCAACCCGCCCTCGTAAAGTACATTTTCCAACCTGCCCTCGTAATATTGATTTTTCAACCAGCCCTCGTAAGGTGGATTTTTCAACCGGCCCTCGTAAAGTACATTTTTCAACCGGCCCTCGTAAGTCAGATTTTTCAACCGGCCCTCGTAAGGTAGATTTTTCAACCGGCCCTCGTAAAGTACTTTTTTCAACCGGGCCTCGTAATATCGATTTTTCAACCGGCCCTCGTAAGGTAGATTTTTCAATCGGCCCTCGTAAAGTACTTTTTTCAACCGGCCCTCGTAATATCGATTTTTCAACCGGCCCTCGTAAGGTAGATTTTTCAATCGGCCCTCGTAAGGTGGATTTTTCAACCGGCCCTCGTAAAGTACATTTTTCAACCGGCCCTCGTAATATCGATTTTTCAACCGGCCCTCGTAAAGTACATTTTTCAACCGGCCCTCGTAAGGTAGATTTTTCAACCGGCCCTCGTAAGGTAGATTTTTCAACCGGCCCTTGTAAGGTGAATTTTTCAACCGGCCCTCGTAATATCGATTTTTCAACCGGCCCTCGTAAAGTACTTTTTTCAACCGGGCCTCGTAATATCGATTTTTCAACCGGCCCTCGTAAGGTAGATTTTTCAATCGGCCCTCGTAAGGTGGATTTTTCAACCGGCCCTCGTAAAGTACATTTTTCAACCGGCCCTCGTAATATCGATTTTTCAACCGGCCCTCGTAAGGTAGATTTTTCAACCGGCCCTCGTAAGGTAGATTTTTCAACCGGCCCTCGTAAGGTAGATTTTTCAACCGGCCCTTGTAAGGTGAATTTTTCAACCGGCCCTCGTAATATCGATTTTTCAACCGGCCCTCGTAAAGTACATTTTTCAACCGGCCCTCGTAATATCGATTTTTCAACCGGCCCTCGGAAGGGGGATTTTTCAACCGGCCCTCGTAAGGTACATTTTTCAACCGGCCCTCGTAAGGTACATTTTTCAACCGGCCCTCGTAATATCAATTTTTCAACCGGCCCTCGTAATATCAATTTTTCAACCGGCCCTCGTAAGGTAGATTTTTCAACCGGCCCTCGTAAGGTAGATTTTTCAACCGGCCCTTGTAAGGTGAATTTTTCAACCGGCCCTCGTAATATCGATTTTTCAACCGGCCCTCGTAAGGTAGATTTTTCAACCCGCCCTCGTAAAGTACATTTTCCAACCGGCCCTCGTAATATCGATTTTTCAACCGGCCCTCGTAAGGTAGATTTTTCAACCCGCCCTCGTAAAGTACATTTTCCAACCGGCCCTCGTAATATCGATTTTTCAACCGGCCCTCGTAAGGTAGATTTTTCAACCGGCCCTTGTAAGGTGAATTTTTCAACCGGCTCTCGTAATATCGATTTTTCAACCGGCCCTCGTAAAGTACATTTTTCAACCGGCCCTCGTAAGGTAGATTTTTCAACCCGCCCTCGTAAAGTACATTTTCCAACCGGCCCTCGTAATATTGATTTTTCAACCGGCCCTCGTAAGGTGGATTTTTCAACCGGCCCTCGTAAAGTACATTTTTCAACCGGCCCTCGTAAGTCAGATTTTTCAACCGGCCCTCGTAAGGTAGATTTTTCAACCGGCCCTCGTAAAGTACTTTTTTCAACCGGGCCTCGTAATATCGATTTTTCAACCGGCCCTCGTAAGGTAGATTTTTCAATCGGCCCTCGTAAAGTACTTTTTTCAACCGGCCCTCGTAATATCGATTTTTCAACCGGCCCTCGTAAGGTAGATTTTTCAATCGGCCCTCGTAAGGTGGATTTTTCAACCGGCCCTCGTAAAGTACATTTTTCAACCGGCCCTCGTAATATCGATTTTTCAACCGGCCCTCGTAAGGTACATTTTTCAATCGGCCCTCGTAAAGTACATTTTTCAACCGGCCCTCGTAATATCGATTTTTCAACCGGCCCTCGTAAGGTAGATTTTTCAACCGGCCCTCGTAATATCGATTTTTCAACCGGCCCTCGTAAGGTAGATTTTTCAACCGGCCCTCGTAAAGTACATTTTTCAACCGGCCCTCGTAATATCGATTTTGCAACCGGCCCTCGTAAGGTAGATTTTTCAACCGGCCCTCATGAGGCAGATTTTTCAATCGGCCCTCGTAAGGTAGATTTTTCAACCGGCCCTCGTAAAGTACATTTTTTAACCAGCCCTCGTAAAGTGGATTTTTCAACCGGCCCTCGTAGGGTAGATTTTTCAACCGGCCCTCGTAAGGTAGATTTTTCAACCGGCCCTCATAAGGTAGATTTTTCAACCGACCCTCGTAAGGTAGATTTTTCCACCCGCCCTCGTAAGGTAGATTTTTCAACTGGCCCTCGTAAGGTAGATTTTTCAACCGGCCCTCGTAAGGTACATTTTTCAACCGGCCCTCGTAAGGTAGATTTTTCATCCGGCCCTCGTAAGGTTGATTTTTCAACCGGCCCTCGTAAGGTAGATTTTTCAACCGGCCCTCGTAAGGTAGATTTTTCAACCGGCCCTCGTAAGGTAGATTTTTCAACCGGCCCTTGTAAGGTGAATTTTTCAACCGGCCCTCGTAATATCGATGTTTCAACCGGCCCTCGTAAGGTAGATTTTTCAACCGGCCCTCGTAACGTACATTTTTCAACCGGCCCTCGTAATATCTATTTTTCAACCGGCCCTTGTAAGGTAGATTTTTCAACCGGCCCTCGTAAGGTAGATTTTTCAATCGGCCCTCGTAAGGTGGATTTTTCAACCGGCCCTCGTAAAGTACATTTTTCAACCGGCCCTCGTAATATCGATTTTTCAACCGGCCCTCGTAAAGTACATTTTTCAACCGGCCCTCGTAAGGTAGATTTTTCAACCGGCCCTCGTAAGGTAGATTTTTCAACCGGCCCTTGTAAGGTGGATTTTTCAACCGGCCCTCGTAATATCGATTTTTCAACCGGCCCTCGTAAAGTACATTTTTCAACCGGCCCTCGTAATATCGATTTTTCAACCGGCCCTCGGAAGGGGGATTTTTCAACCGGCCCTCGTAAGGTACATTTTTCAACCGGCCCTCGTAAGGTACATTTTTCAACCGGCCCTCGTAATATCAATTTTTCAACCGGCCCTCGTAATATCAATTTTTCAACCGGCCCTCGTAAGGTAGATTTTTCAACCGGCCCTCGTAAGGTAGATTTTTCAACCGGCCCTCGTAAGGTAGATTTTTCAACCGGCCCTTGTAAGGTGAATTTTTCAACCGGCCCTCGTAATATCGATTTTTCAACCGGCCCTCGTAAGGTAGATTTTTCAACCCGCCCTCGTAAAGTACATTTTCCAACCGGCCCTCGTAATATCAATTTTTCAACCGGCCCTCGTAAGGTAGATTTTTCAACCGGCCCTCGTAAGGTAGATTTTTCAACCGGCCCTCGTAAGGTAGATTTTTCAACCGGCCCTTGTAAGGTGAATTTTTCAACCGGCCCTCGTAATATCGATTTTTCAACCGGCCCTCGTAAAGTACATTTTTCAACCGGCCCTCGTAAGGTAGATTTTTCAACCCGCCCTCGTAAAGTACATTTTCCAACCTGCCCTCGTAATATTGATTTTTCAACCAGCCCTCGTAAGGTGGATTTTTCAACCGGCCCTCGTAAAGTACATTTTTCAACCGGCCCTCGTAAGTCAGATTTTTCAACCGGCCCTCGTAAGGTAGATTTTTCAACCGGCCCTCGTAAAGTACTTTTTTCAACCGGGCCTCGTAATATCGATTTTTCAACCGGCCCTCGTAAGGTAGATTTTTCAATCGGCCCTCGTAAAGTACTTTTTTCAACCGGCCCTCGTAATATCGATTTTTCAACCGGCCCTCGTAAGGTAGATTTTTCAATCGGCCCTCGTAAGGTGGATTTTTCAACCGGCCCTCGTAATATCGATTTTTCAACCGGCCCTCGTAAAGTACATTTTTCAACCGGCCCTCGTAAGGTAGATTTTTCAACCGGCCCTCGTAAGGTAGATTTTTCAACCGGCCCTTGTAAGGTGAATTTTTCAACCGGCCCTCGTAATATCGATTTTTCAACCGGCCCTCGTAAAGTACATTTTTCAACCGGCCCTCGTAATATCGATTTTTCAACCGGCCCTCGGAAGGGGGATTTTTCAACCGGCCCTCGTAAGGTACATTTTTCAACCGGCCCTCGTAAGGTACAGTTTTCAACCGGCCCTCGTAATATCAATTTTTCAACCGGCCCTCGTAATATCAATTTTTCAACCGGCCCTCGTAATATCGATTTTTCAACCGGCCCTCGTAAAGTACATTTTTCAACCGGCCCTCGGAATATCGATTTTTCAACCGGCCCTCGTAAGGGGGATTTTTCAACCGGCCCTCGTAAGGTACATTTTTCAACCGGCCCTCGTAAGGTACAGTTTTCAACCGGCCCTCGTAATATCAATTTTTCAACCGGCCCTCGTAATATCAATTTTTCAACCGGCCCTCGTAAAGTTGATTTTTCAACCGGCCCTCGTAAGGTACATTTTTCAACCGGCCCTCGTAAAGTACATTTTTCAACCGGCCCTCGTAAGGTAGATTTTTCATCCGGCCCTCGTAAGGTAGATTTTTCAATCGGCCCTCGTAAGGTGGATTTTTCAACCGGCCCTCGTAAGGGGGATTTTTCAACCGGCCCTCGTGAGGTAGATTTTCCAACCGATCCTCGTTAGGTAGATTTTTCAACCGGCCCTCGTAAAGTACATGTTTCAACCGGCCCTCGTAAGATAGATTTTTCAACCGGCCCTCGTAAGGTAGATTTTTCAACCGGCCCTCGTAAAGTACATTTTTCAACCGGCCCTCGTAATATCGATTTTTCAACCGGCCCTTGTAAGGGGGATTTTTCAACCGGCCCTCGGAATATCGATTTTTCAACCGGCCCTCGTAAGGTAGATTTTTCAACCCGCCCTAGTAAAGTACATTTTTCAACCGGCCCTCGTAATGTCGATTTTTCAACCGGCCCTAGTAAAGTACATTTTTCAACCGGCCCTCGTAATGTCGATTTTCCAACCGGCCCTCGTAAGGTAGATTTTTCAACCGGCCCTCGTAAGGTAGATTTTTCAACCCGCCCTAGTAAAGTACATTTTTCAACCGGCCCTCGTAATGTCGATTTTCCAACCGGCCCTCGTAAGGTAGATTTTTCAACCGGCCCTCGTAAGGTAGATTTTTCAACCGGCCCTCGTAAGGTAGATTTTTCAACCGGCCCTTGTAAGGTGAATTTTTCAACCGGCCCTCGTAATATCGATTTTTCAACCGGCCCTCGTAAGGCAGATTTTTCAACCGGCCCTCGTAAAGTACATTTTTCAACCGACCCTCGTAAGGTGGATTTTTCAACCGGCCCTCGTAAAGTTGATTTTTCAACCGGCCCTCGTAAGGTAGATTTTTCAACCGGCCCTCGTTAAGTACATTTTCCAACCGGCCCTCGTAATATCGATTTTTCAACCGGCCCTCGTAAGGTAGATTTTTCAACCGGCCCTCGTAAAGTACATTTTTCAACCGGCCCTCGTAATATCGATTTTTCAACTGGCCCTCGTACTGTAGATTTTTCAACCGGCCCTCGTAAAGTACATTTTTCAACCGGCCCTCGTAATATTGATGTTTCAACCGGCCCTCGTAAGGTAGATTTTTCAACCGGCCCTCGTAAAGTACTTTTGTCAACCGGCCCCCGTAATATCGATTTTTCAACCGGCCCTCGTAATATCTATTTTTCAACCGGCCCTCGTAAGGTAGATTTTTCAACCGGCCCTCGTAAGGTAGATTTTTCAACCGGCCCTCGTACGGAGGATTTTTCAACCGGCCCTCGTAAAGTATATTTTTCAACCGGCCCTCGTAATATCGATGTTTCAACCGGCCCTCGTAAGGTAGATTTTTCAACCGGCCCTCGTAAAGTACATTTTTCAACCATCCCTCGTAATATCTATTTTTCAACCGGCCCTTGTAAGGTAGATTTTTCAACCGGCCCTCGTAAGGTAGATTTTCAACCGGCCCTCGTAAGGTGGATTTTTCAACCGGCCCTCGGAATATCGATTTTTCAACCGGCCCTCGGAAGGGGGATTTTTCAACCGGCCCTCGTAAGGTACATTTTTCAACCGGCCCTCGTAAGGTACATTTTTCAACCGGCCCTCGTAATATCAATTTTTCAACCGGCCCTCGTAATATCAATTTTTCAACCGGCCCTCGTAAGGTAGATTTTTCAACCGGCCCTCGTAAGGTAGATTTTTCAACCGGCCCTCGTAAGGTAGATTTTTCAACCGGCCCTTGTAAGGTGAATTTTTCAACCGGCCCTCGTAATATCGATGTTTCAACCGGCCCTCGTAAGGTAGATTTTTCAACCGGCCCTCGTAACGTACATTTTTCAACCGGCCCTCGTAATATCTATTTTTCAACCGGCCCTTGTAAGGTAGATTTTTCAACCGGCCCTCGTAAGGTAGATTTTTCAACCGGCCCTCGTAAGGTGGATTTTTCAACCGGCCTTCGTAAAGTATATTTTTCAACCGGCCCTCGTAATATCTATTTTTCAACCGGCCCTCGTAAGGTAGATTTTTCAACCGGCCCTCGTAAGGTGGATTTTTCAACTGGCCCTCGTAAAGTACATTTTTCAACCGGCCCTCGGAATATCGATTTTTCAACCGGCCCTCGGAAGGGGGATTTTTCAACCGGCCCTCGTAAGGTACATTTTTCAACCGGCCCTCGTAAGGTACATTTTTCAACCGGCCCTCGTAATATCAATTTTTCAACCGGCCCTCGTAAGGTAGATTTTTCAACCGGCCCTCGTAAGGTACATTTTTCAACCGGCCCTCGTAAGGTAGATTTTTCAACCGGCCCTTGTAAGGTGAATTTTTCAACCGGCTCTCGTAATATCGATTTTTCAACCGGCCCTCGTAAAGTACATTTTTCAACCGGCCCTCGTAAGGTAGATTTTTCAACCCGCCCTCGTAAAGTACATTTTCCAACCGGCCCTCGTAATATTGATTTTTCAACCGGCCCTCGTAAGGTGGATTTTTCAACCGGCCCTCGTAAAGTACATTTTTCAACCGGCCCTCGTAAGTCAGATTTTTCAACCGGCCCTCGTAAGGTAGATTTTTCAACCGGCCCTCGTAAAGTACTTTTTTCAACCGGGCCTCGTAATATCGATTTTTCAACCGGCCCTCGTAAGGTAGATTTTTCAATCGGCCCTCGTAAAGTACTTTTTTCAACCGGCCCTCGTAATATCGATTTTTCAACCGGCCCTCGTAAGGTAGATTTTTCAATCGGCCCTCGTAAGGTGGATTTTTCAACCGGCCCTCGTAAAGTACATTTTTCAACCGGCCCTCGTAATATCGATTTTTCAACCGGCCCTCGTAAGGTACATTTTTCAATCGGCCCTCGTAAAGTACATTTTTCAACCGGCCCTCGTAATATCGATTTTTCAACCGGCCCTCGTAAGGTAGATTTTTCAACCGGCCCTCGTAATATCGATTTTTCAACCGGCCCTCGTAAGGTAGATTTTTCAACCGGCCCTCGTAAAGTACATTTTTCAACCGGCCCTCGTAATATCGATTTTGCAACCGGCCCTCGTAAGGTAGATTTTTCAACCGGCCCTCATAAGGCAGATTTTTCAACCGGCCCTCGTAAGGTAGATTTTTCAACCGGCCCTCGTAAAGTACATTTTTTAACCAGCCCTCGTAAAGTGGATTTTTCAACCGGCCCTCGTAGGGTAGATTTTTCAACCGGCCCTCGTAAGGTAGATTTTTCAACCGGCCCTCATAAGGTAGATTTTTCAACCGACCCTCGTAAGGTAGATTTTTCCACCCGCCCTCGTAAGGTAGATTTTTCAACTGGCCCTCGTAAGGTAGATTTTTCAACCGCCCCTCGTAAGGTACATTTTTCAACCGGCCCTCGTAAGGTAGATTTTTCATCCGGCCCTCGTAAGGTTGATTTTTCAACCGGCCCTCGTAAGGTAGATTTTTCAACCGGCCCTCGTAAGGTAGATTTTTCAACCGGCCCTCGTAAGGTAGATTTTTCAACCGGCCCTTGTAAGGTGAATTTTTCAACCGGCCCTCGTAATATCGATGTTTCAACCGGCCCTCGTAAGGTAGATTTTTCAACCGGCCCTCGTAACGTACATTTTTCAACCGGCCCTCGTAATATCTATTTTTCAACCGGCCCTTGTAAGGTAGATTTTTCAACCGGCCCTCGTAAGGTAGATTTTTCAACCGGCCCTCGTAAGGTGGATTTTTCAACCGGCCCTCGTAAAGTATATTTTTCAACCGGCCCTCGTAATATCTATTTTTCAACCGGCCCTCGTAAGGTAGATTTTTCAACCGGCCCTCGTAAGGTGGATTTTTCAACCGGCCCTCGTAAAGTACATTTTTCAACCGGCCCTCGGAATATCGATTTTTCAACCGGCCCTCGGAAGGGGGATTTTTCAACCGGCCCTCGTAAGGTAGATTTTTCAACCGGCCCTCGTAAGGTACATTTTTCAACCGGCCCTCGTAAGGTAGATTTTTCAACCGGCCCTTGTAAGGTGAATTTTTCAACCGGCCCTCGTAATATCGATTTTTCAACCGGCCCTCGTAAAGTACATTTTTCAACCGGCCCTCGTAAGGTAGATTTTTCAACCCGCCCTCGTAAAGTACATTTTCCAACCTGCCCTCGTAATATTGATTTTTCAACCAGCCCTCGTAAGGTGGATTTTTCAACCGGCCCTCGTAAAGTACATTTTTCAACCGGCCCTCGTAAGTCAGATTTTTCAACCGGCCCTCGTAAGGTAGATTTTTCAACCGGCCCTCGTAAAGTACTTTTTTCAACCGGGCCTCGTAATATCGATTTTTCAACCGGCCCTCTTAAGGTAGATTTTTCAATCGGCCCTCGTAAAGTACTTTTTTCAACCGGCCCTCGTAATATCGATTTTTCAACCGGCCCTCGTAAGGTAGATTTTTCAATCGGCCCTCGTAAGGTGGATTTTTCAACCGGCCCTCGTAAAGTACATTTTTCAACCGGCCCTCGTAATATCGATTTTTCAACCGGCCCTCGTAAAGTACATTTTTCAACCGGCCCTCGTAAGGTAGATTTTTCAACCGGCCCTCGTAAGGTAGATTTTTCAACCGGCCCTTGTAAGGTGAATTTTTCAACCGGCCCTCGTAATATCGATTTTTCAACCGGCCCTCGTAAAGTACATTTTTCAACCGGCCCTCGTAATATCGATTTTTCAACCGGCCCTCGGAAGGGGGATTTTTCAACCGGCCCTCGTAAGGTACATTTTTCAACCGGCCCTCGTAAGGTACATTTTTCAACCGGCCCTCGTAATATCAATTTTTCAACCGGCCCTCGTAATATCAATTTTTCAACCGGCCCTCGTAAGGTAGATTTTTCAACCGGCCCTCGTAAGGTAGATTTTTCAACCGGCCCTCGTAAGGTAGATTTTTCAACCGGCCCTTGTAAGGTGAATTTTTCAACCGGCCCTCGTAATATCGATTTTTCAACCGGCCCTCGTAAGGTAGATTTTTCAACCCGCCCTCGTAAAGTACATTTTCCAACCGGCCCTCGTAATATCAATTTTTCAACCGGCCCTCGTAAGGTAGATTTTTCAACCGGCCCTCGTAAGGTAGATTTTTCAACCGGCCCTCGTAAGGTAGATTTTTCAACCGGCCCTTGTAAGGTGAATTTTTCAACCGGCCCTCGTAATATCGATTTTTCAACCGGCCCTCGTAAAGTACATTTTTCAACCGGCCCTCGTAAGGTAGATTTTTCAACCCGCCCTCGTAAAGTACATTTTCCAACCTGCCCTCGTAATATTGATTTTTCAACCAGCCCTCGTAAGGTGGATTTTTCAACCGGCCCTCGTAAAGTACATTTTTCAACCGGCCCTCGTAAGTCAGATTTTTCAACCGGCCCTCGTAAGGTAGATTTTTCAACCGGCCCTCGTAAAGTACTTTTTTCAACCGGGCCTCGTAATATCGATTTTTCAACCGGCCCTCTTAAGGTAGATTTTTCAATCGGCCCTCGTAAAGTACTTTTTTCAACCGGCCCTCGTAATATCGATTTTTCAACCGGCCCTCGTAAGGTAGATTTTTCAATCGGCCCTCGTAAGGTGGATTTTTCAACCGGCCCTCGTAAAGTACATTTTTCAACCGGCCCTCGTAATATCGATTTTTCAACCGGCCCTCGTAAAGTACATTTTTCAACCGGCCCTCGTAAGGTAGATTTTTCAACCGGCCCTCGTAAGGTAGATTTTTCAACCGGCCCTTGTAAGGTGAATTTTTCAACCGGCCCTCGTAATATCGATTTTTCAACCGGCCCTCGTAAAGTACATTTTTCAACCGGCCCTCGTAATATCGATTTTTCAACCGGCCCTCGGAAGGGGGATTTTTCAACCGGCCCTCGTAAGGTACATTTTTCAACCGGCCCTCGTAAGGTACATTTTTCAACCGGCCCTCGTAATATCAATTTTTCAACCGGCCCTCGTAATATCAATTTTTCAACCGGCCCTCGTAAGGTAGATTTTTCAACCGGCCCTCGTAAGGTAGATTTTTCAACCGGCCCTCGTAAGGTAGATTTTTCAACCGGCCCTTGTAAGGTGAATTTTTCAACCGGCCCTCGTAATATCGATTTTTCAACCGGCCCTCGTAAGGTAGATTTTTCAACCCGCCCTCGTAAAGTACATTTTCCAACCGGCCCTCGTAATATCAATTTTTCAACCGGCCCTCGTAAGGTAGATTTTTCAACCGGCCCTCGTAAGGTAGATTTTTCAACCGGCCCTCGTAAGGTAGATTTTTCAACCGGCCCTTGTAAGGTGAATTTTTCAACCGGCCCTCGTAATATCGATTTTTCAACCGGCCCTCGTAAAGTACATTTTTCATCCGGCCCTCGTAAGGTAGATTTTTCAACCCGCCCTCGTAAAGTACATTTTCCAACCTGCCCTCGTAATATTGATTTTTCAACCAGCCCTCGTAAGGTGGATTTTTCAACCGGCCCTCGTAAAGTACATTTTTCAACCGGCCCTCGTAAGTCAGATTTTTCAACCGGCCCTCGTAAGGTAGATTTTTCAACCGGCCCTCGTAAAGTACTTTTTTCAACCGGGCCTCGTAATATCGATTTTTCAACCGGCCCTCGTAAGGTAGATTTTTCAATCGGCCCTCGTAAAGTACTTTTTTCAACCGGCCCTCGTAATATCGATTTTTCAACCGGCCCTCGTAAGGTAGATTTTTCAATCGGCCCTCGTAAGGTGGATTTTTCAACCGGCCCTCGTAAAGTACATTTTTCAACCGGCCCTCGTAATATCGATTTTTCAACCGGCCCTCGTAAAGTACATTTTTCAACCGGCCCTCGTAAGGTAGATTTTTCAACCGGCCCTCGTAAGGTAGATTTTTCAACCGGCCCTTGTAAGGTGAATTTTTCAACCGGCCCTCGTAATATCGATTTTTCAACCGGCCCTCGTAATATCGATTTTTCAACCGGCCCTCGTAAAGTACATTTTTCAACCGGCCCTCGTAAGGTACATTTTTCAACCGGCCCTCGTAAGGTAGATTTTTCAACCGGCCCTTGTAAGGTGAATTTTTCAACCGGCCCTCGTAATATCGATTTTTCAACCGGCCCTCGTAAAGTACATTTTTCAACCGGCCCTCGTAATATCGATTTTTCAACCGGCCCTCGGAAGGGGGATTTTTCAACCGGCCCTCGTAAGGTACATTTTTAAACCGGCCCTCGTAAGGTACATTTTTCAACCGGCCCTCGTAATATCAATTTTTCAACCGGCCCTCGTAATATCAATTTTTCAACCGGCCCTCGTAAGGTAGATTTTTCAACCGGCCCTCGTAAGGTAGATTTTTCAACCGGCCCTCGTAAGGTAGATTTTTCAACCGGCCCTTGTAAGGTGAATTTTTCAACCGGCCCTCGTAATATCGATTTTTCAACCGGCCCTCGTAAGGTAGATTTTTCAACCCGCCCTCGTAAAGTACATTTTCCAACCGGCCCTCGTAATATCAATTTTTCAACCGGCCCTCGTAAGGTAGATTTTTCAACCGGCCCTCGTAAGGTAGATTTTTCAACCGGCCCTCGTAAGGTAGATTTTTCAACCGGCCCTTGTAAGGTGAATTTTTCAACCGGCCCTCGTAATATCGATTTTTCAACCGGCCCTCGTAAAGTACATTTTTCAACCGGCCCTCGTAAGGTAGATTTTTCAACCCGCCCTCGTAAAGTACATTTTCCAACCGGCCCTCGTAATATTGATTTTTCAACCGGCCCTCGTAAGGTGGATTTTTCAACCGGCCCTCGTAAAGTACATTTTTCAACCGGCCCTCGTAAGTCAGATTTTTCAACCGGCCCTCGTAAGGTAGATTTTTCAACCGGCCCTCGTAAAGTACTTTTTTCAACCTGGCCTCGTAATATCGATTTTTCAACCGGCCCTCGTAAGGTAGATTTTTCAATCGGCCCTCGTAAGGTGGATTTTTCAACCGGCCCTCGTAAAGTACATTTTTCAACCGGCCCTCGTAATATCGATTTTTCAACCGGCCCTCGTAAGGTAGATTTTTCAACCCGCCCTCGTAAAGTACATTTTCCAACCGGCCCTCGTAATATCAATTTTTCAACCGGCCCTCGTAAGGTAGATTTTTCAACCGGCCCTCGTAAGGTAGATTTTTCAACCGGCCCTCGTAAGGTAGATTTTTCAACCGGCCCTTGTAAGGTGAATTTTTCAACCGGCCCTCGTAATATCGATTTTTCAACCGGCCCTCGTAAAGTACATTTTTCAACCGGCCCTCGTAATATCGATTTTTCAACCGGCCCTCGGAAGGGGGATTTTTCAACCGGCCCTCGTAAGGTACATTTTTCAACCGGCCCTCGTAAGGTACATTTTTCAACCGGCCCTCGTAATATTAATTTTTCAACCGGCCCTCGTAATATCAATTTTTCAACCGGCCCTCGTAAGGTAGATTTTTCAACCGGCCCTCGTAAGGTAGATTTTTCAACCGGCCCTCGTAAGGTAGATTTTTCAACCGGCCCTTGTAAGGTGAATTTTTCAACCGGCCCTCGTAATATCGATTTTTCAACCGGCCCTCGTAAGGTAGATTTTTCAACCCGCCCTCGTAAAGTACATTTTCCAACCGGCCCTCGTAATATCAATTTTTCAACCGGCCCTCGTAAGGTAGATTTTTCAACCGGCCCTCGTAAGGTAGATTTTTCAACCGGCCCTCGTAAGGTAGATTTTTCAACCGGCCCTTGTAAGGTGAATTTTTCAACCGGCTCTCGTAATATCGATTTTTCAACCGGCCCTCGTAAAGTACATTTTTCAACCGGCCCTCGTAAGGTAGATTTTTCAACCCGCCCTCGTAAAGTACATTTTCCAACCGGCCCTCGTAATATTGATTTTTCAACCGGCCCTCGTAAGGTGGATTTTTCAACCGGCCCTCGTAAAGTACATTTTTCAACCGGCCCTCGTAAGTCAGATTTTTCAACCGGCCCTCGTAAGGTAGATTTTTCAACCGGCCCTCGTAAAGTACTTTTTTCAACCGGGCCTCGTAATATCGATTTTTCAACCGGCCCTCGTAAGGTAGATTTTTCAATCGGCCCTCGTAAAGTACTTTTTTCAACCGGCCCTCGTAATATCGATTTTTCAACCGGCCCTCGTAAGGTACATTTTTCAATCGGCCCTCGTAAAGTACATTTTTCAACCGGCCCTCGTAATATCGATTTTTCAACCGGCCCTCGTAAGGTAGATTTTTCAACCGGCCCTCGTAATATGGATTTTTCAACCGGCCCTCGTAAGGTAGATTTTTCAACCGGCCCTCGTAAAGTACATTTTTCAACCGGCCCTCGTAATATCGATTTTGCAACCGGCCCTCGTAAGGTAGATTTTTCAACCGGCCCTCATAAGGCAGATTTTTCAACCGGCCCTCGTAAGGTAGATTTTTCAACCGGCCCTCGTAAAGTACATTTTTTAACCAGCCCTCGTAAAGTGGATTTTTCAACCGGCCCTCGTAGGGTAGATTTTTCAACCGGCCCTCGTAAGGTAGATTTTTCAACCGGCCCTCATAAGGTAGATTTTTCAACCGACCCTCGTAAGGTAGATTTTTCCACCCGCCCTCGTAAGGTAGATTTTTCAACTGGCCCTCGTAAGGTAGATTTTTCAACCGGCCCTCGTAAGGTACATTTTTCAACCGGCCCTCGTAAGGTACATTTTTCAACCGGCCCTCGTAATATTAATTTTTCAACCGGCCCTCGTAATATCAATTTTTCAACCGGCCCTCGTAAGGTAGATTTTTCAACCGGCCCTCGTAAGGTAGATTTTTCAACCGGCCCTCGTAAGGTAGATTTTTCAACCGGCCCTTGTAAGGTGAATTTTTCAACCGGCCCTCGTAATATCGATTTTTCAACCGGCCCTCGTAAGGTAGATTTTTCAACCCGCCCTCGTAAAGTACATTTTCCAACCGGCCCTCGTAATATCAATTTTTCAACCGGCCCTCGTAAGGTAGATTTTTCAACCGGCCCTCGTAAGGTAGATTTTTCAACCGGCCCTCGTAAGGTAGATTTTTCAACCGGCCCTTGTAAGGTGAATTTTTCAACCGGCTCTCGTAATATCGATTTTTCAACCGGCCCTCGTAAAGTACATTTTTCAACCGGCCCTCGTAAGGTAGATTTTTCAACCCGCCCTCGTAAAGTACATTTTCCAACCGGCCCTCGTAATATTGATTTTTCAACCGGCCCTCGTAAGGTGGATTTTTCAACCGGCCCTCGTAAAGTACATTTTTCAACCGGCCCTCGTAAGTCAGATTTTTCAACCGGCCCTCGTAAGGTAGATTTTTCAACCGGCCCTCGTAAAGTACTTTTTTCAACCGGGCCTCGTAATATCGATTTTTCAACCGGCCCTCGTAAGGTAGATTTTTCAATCGGCCCTCGTAAAGTACTTTTTTCAACCGGCCCTCGTAATATCGATTTTTCAACCGGCCCTCGTAAGGTAGATTTTTCAATCGGCCCTCGTAAGGTGGATTTTTCAACCGGCCCTCGTAAAGTACATTTTTCAACCGGCCCTCGTAATATCGATTTTTCAACCGGCCCTCGTAAGGTACATTTTTCAATCGGCCCTCGTAAAGTACATTTTTCAACCGGCCCTCGTAATATCGATTTTTCAACCGGCCCTCGTAAGGTAGATTTTTCAACCGGCCCTCGTAATATGGATTTTTCAACCGGCCCTCGTAAGGTAGATTTTTCAACCGGCCCTCGTAAAGTACATTTTTCAACCGGCCCTCGTAATATCGATTTTGCAACCGGCCCTCGTAAGGTAGATTTTTCAACCGGCCCTCATAAGGCAGATTTTTCAACCGGCCCTCGTAAGGTAGATTTTTCAACCGGCCCTCGTAAAGTACATTTTTTAACCAGCCCTCGTAAAGTGGATTTTTCAACCGGCCCTCGTAGGGTAGATTTTTCAACCGGCCCTCGTAAGGTAGATTTTTCAACCGGCCCTCATAAGGTAGATTTTTCAACCGACCCTCGTAAGGTAGATTTTTCCACCCGCCCTCGTAAGGTAGATTTTTCAACTGGCCCTCGTAAGGTAGATTTTTCAACCGGCCCTCGTAAGGTACATTTTTCAACCGGCCCTCGTAAGGTACATTTTTCAACCGGCCCTCGTAATATTAATTTTTCAACCGGCCCTCGTAATATCAATTTTTCAACCGGCCCTCGTAAGGTAGATTTTTCAACCGGCCCTCGTAAGGTAGATTTTTCAACCGGCCCTCGTAAGGTAGATTTTTCAACCGGCCCTTGTAAGGTGAATTTTTCAACCGGCCCTCGTAATATCGATTTTTCAACCGGCCCTCGTAAGGTAGATTTTTCAACCCGCCCTCGTAAAGTACATTTTCCAACCGGCCCTCGTAATATCAATTTTTCAACCGGCCCTCGTAAGGTAGATTTTTCAACCGGCCCTCGTAAGGTAGATTTTTCAACCGGCCCTCGTAAGGTAGATTTTTCAACCGGCCCTTGTAAGGTGAATTTTTCAACCGGCTCTCGTAATATCGATTTTTCAACCGGCCCTCGTAAAGTACATTTTTCAACCGGCCCTCGTAAGGTAGATTTTTCAACCCGCCCTCGTAAAGTACATTTTCCAACCGGCCCTCGTAATATTGATTTTTCAACCGGCCCTCGTAAGGTGGATTTTTCAACCGGCCCTCGTAAAGTACATTTTTCAACCGGCCCTCGTAAGTCAGATTTTTCAACCGGCCCTCGTAAGGTAGATTTTTCAACCGGCCCTCGTAAAGTACTTTTTTCAACCGGGCCTCGTAATATCGATTTTTCAACCGGCCCTCGTAAGGTAGATTTTTCAATCGGCCCTCGTAAAGTACTTTTTTCAACCGGCCCTCGTAATATCGATTTTTCAACCGGCCCTCGTAAGGTAGATTTTTCAATCGGCCCTCGTAAGGTGGATTTTTCAACCGGCCCTCGTAAAGTACATTTTTCAACCGGCCCTCGTAATATCGATTTTTCAACCGGCCCTCGTAAGGTACATTTTTCAATCGGCCCTCGTAAAGTACATTTTTCAACCGGCCCTCGTAATATCGATTTTTCAACCGGCCCTCGTAAGGTAGATTTTTCAACCGGCCCTCGTAATATGGATTTTTCAACCGGCCCTCGTAAGGTAGATTTTTCAACCGGCCCTCGTAAAGTACATTTTTCAACCGGCCCTCGTAATATCGATTTTGCAACCGGCCCTCGTAAGGTAGATTTTTCAACCGGCCCTCATAAGGCAGATTTTTCAACCGGCCCTCGTAAGGTAGATTTTTCAACCGGCCCTCGTAAAGTACATTTTTTAACCAGCCCTCGTAAAGTGGATTTTTCAACCGGCCCTCGTAGGGTAGATTTTTCAACCGGCCCTCGTAAGGTAGATTTTTCAACCGGCCCTCATAAGGTAGATTTTTCAACCGACCCTCGTAAGGTAGATTTTTCCACCCGCCCTCGTAAGGTAGATTTTTCAACTGGCCCTCGTAAGGTAGATTTTTCAACCGGCCCTCGTAAGGTACATTTTTCAACCGGCCCTCGTAAGGTAGATTTTTCATCCGGCCCTCGTAAGGTTGATTTTTCAACCGGCCCTCGTAAGGTACATTTTTCAACCGGCCCTCGTAAGGTAGATTTTTCATCCGGCCCTCGTAAGGTGGATATTTCAACCGCCCCTCTTAAGGTAGACTTCATAACCGGCCCTCGTAAAGTAGACTTTTCAACCGGCCGTATATGATATCAACAATCTATTTATGCAATAAAATCTCTTGACAGAAATAACACTGACTAATAAGCTCGATTAACGTTTTATGTAAAACCGATACTGGTTGCTCCAACCTACCCTCTGTAGAATGGTTTGCAATACACCATCCGCCAAGGAAAACATACCCAATATGCTCCTAACACATTGTATGATCACATATATACTTTATTTAAGACTTCAAAGGTAGAGAATGTACTTTTAGCTTTTTTCCCGAATAAATGTCAAAAAATCAAGAAATAATTGACCCTGAGACAATTTCTTGAAAGATTATTGATCGAGCTTCTTTGATGTATTATCTCTTCCGTGTGGGAACTTTCTCCGTAAAATCGTTTTCCAAGATTTTCCTCGTAATCCTCACTAATTGCCCGAGGATATAATATAAATATCAAAGAGGAATAACAGAAAAGACTCGAGCAAATGTTCTTTTATTTTGTTTGACAGGACTGTTTTGCACAATTCTCTCTGTGAAATAAATGATAATGAGAATAAACAAATAACTGATGAACAATAGAAAATGAATAAGAGAACTTAAAAAATAGCTAATGAACAAGGGAAATTTTGACAAAAACCCTTATGATTCAAACATCAACGTCTAATGAAAATTGACCGTTAGTCGTTGTCATGCGTGAACTTTGAACGATGGGGAGACAAAAGTTGAAGCACGTATATATGGTAGTCGAGGAAATAGAGATAGCGAGAAATAGAGATAGATAGAGAATTTATTGAGAATAAGAGAGAGAGAGAGAGAGAGAGAGAGAGAGAAGTAAAAGAGAGCACCCAGAGAGTCTCTAGATTCGTCATTCAGTTTAATCGTTTCCTATGCACTTCGCTGTGCCCATTGTCGGTGCCTCCGCTCTATAATAATTTAATGCCAGATATAATAAGTTACTTGCTGCCTGGCCTGCTGCCAGAGCCGCCCTATTCATCCCTCTATGAAAGCTTGAAAAGCGCGCGCGATTCTCAGTCTCCTTTCTCACTTTCCCTCTCTCTCACTCTCTTTTTTTTGCCCTTTAGTTCGGCCAGTCCCGAATCATACGCCGCGTTCTCATCGTTGAACGTACCCAAAACCCCTGAAACAGGCCAAGTGTTAAGTTACGGACTTGTCCTTGTCTGTCTCTTGATTGGAGCGGCGCGTTAAACGACCGATCTTAATTGGTCGCGACTAATTGGAAAGACTATTACGGTTCCATTAATGCACCGCTTCATTTTAACCCCATGAAATGTTAAAAGTAGAGAAAAATGCCGTATTGAAACGATTGCAAAATTTTATTAAATTTATGAATGAGAAAAGGATTTAAAAAAAAATCTATAAAACATCGCATCGTTGATCACCGATTGGAAATATATTTTCTTCTGATTGAATGATTTTAAATAACATTTTCTAAACAAAATATGGTGAATTTTTTGAATTTATGTAGAGATTCATTTTTTATTGTATAAATTATACTGTCGTATTTTGTTAAATATAAATGAGTCGTCATGATTTAGCGTCGGTTAATCTTGCACAATCTTCTGAAAAGTGTCTGACAATATCGTTGATCACCGAATGGACATATATTTTCTTCTGATTGAATGATTTTAAATAACATTTTCTATAAAAAATATGGTGTATTTTTTGAATTTATGTAGAGATTCATTTTTTATTGTATAAATTATACTGTCGTATTTTCTTAAAAATAAATGAGTCGTCATGATTTAGCGTCGGTTAATCTTTCACAAACTTCTGATAAGTGTCTGGCAATATGTAGAATCTGATGGTTGGCTGGTATGTAGATAAAAATAAATACGTATCCACGCAGCATCTCAAAACTCGTTCGAAGCTTGCAGAGCAAAGTGAAGAACGAAAGAGAGAGAGAGAGATGGAATGAGATCCCTGGAGTCGGGCTGTGAGGGAAGAAGAGAGGACAGCTTGAATATTACCACGAAATTCGTAATGTGTCGCGGGGCATAACACATTTTAATTACGACAATTTAAATTCAATAATTTCGGTGCTATTTTGCACGGAGAGTCAGAGAGAGAGAGAGAGAGAGAGAGTTGCCGAGAAACGAGAGCAGCTGTTCAACGAATTAGCATACTAAACTTTATCACCAACATCTCGACAAAGACGTGCCAAGACGTGGCTGAACTAATTCCGAAGATAGAATAAAGTTTTGAAGCGGGAGAATCGGCGCTTCCCCTATCCTTCTCTCTCCATCTTTCTCGCTCTTTCTATTTCTCTCTCTTTCTCGCGAGAGATATGTTTCTTCCTTGTTTTCTCATCATTCCGACGATTTCCAATGATGTTCTCCCTTGCATTTCTCGCTTTGTCTCTCTCTCTCTCTCTCTCTCTCTATCTCTTTCTTGCAGACTACGATAACTCTCGAGCGAATTAACGCCATCATTACTATTGATATGCGAGGAGTTTGACAAGAGAGAGAGAGAAAGGAAGAGAGAGAGCGAGAGAGAGAGAGAGAGATCGTAAGATAGAGATGCTGGTGAATATGATTTTACGAGAGAAACATCTGCTAATTTACTTTACAACAAACTTCAAATCGATATATCTACAAATCCACGAAGCTGAGATCGACGAAAAAGCATTAACGTGATTTACTACAAAATTGTGATTAAACTCAGTTTTACTTCTGGCCTGGATTATCTCATAATTTTTCATCGATTTGTGTGGACGAATAGTTATCATTATTCACTCTTTGTATGCTGGGAAAAATGTTTTTTTTTTGGTCCAGATAACTATATCTGAATTAAAAATAATATTAACAAGGCGAAAGCTTTTTTTTAAGTTCTGCCCTTTACTATGGTTGAACCTCGCACGTGGCCCTACGTCAATTAATTTCAGAAAACTCTATGCGTGACAAATTATTCTGAAAAAATTGTTATCCCAATCCTGAAAAATATAATCAAGCCAGCGAATCTCTTGGCTGGGGGATAATTAAGATCCAAATCGAACATCATGACAGAAAAGTATTCTCTGCTATATAAGAATATTAATTGGTTTTTTTTTTTTCGAGGTCAATCAGATCGAGAAAAACCGCCAAAATTTGGATTACCAATTTTCATATTGAAAAATTACGTCACTAATTTCGCCCCTGGATTTAATTAACGTGCCAGCCTCGCTTGCATGCCCGCTAATCTTCGATGCATCGCAAAGTTTTCATCAAAATATACAATTAACCCAAACTATAATGCACGTTGTCCTATTATTGTCTGTCATATATCACAAAAGCTGGAAAGTCTGGGATCAGTGGAAATATAATCATCCCCCCAAGTACTTTTTGAACCTCTAACTTTGCACGGTCGTTTAATATGAACGATCGGGAATCAATATTCAATATACACGATCATTGTTAGTATCCTGACGTATTTGCGACAGGGATCTCTGTATATAGCTCCGTGTGTACGGTTTTCGCAGCGATCTCGCATATATTTCCGCTAAAGATTGTTGGCTTAGTCGATAATCGGCTTGTACGTTATCCATCCTAACTACGCATTTACATCGATATATGTATGTATGTACGACATGGTGTTACTGATGCTATATATATATATATATATATATATATATGTCTATCTGTATCCAAGGAGCAACAATTGCCTGGTCTCAGGCACGTCTCGTTATACACTATAATTGGGATGAATATTGAGAAGTTGGCAGAGAAGTTGTAAGTAAACTTGGACGCCTCGGGCGGTTGGGATGCTTGAGAGCAGAGACGTGTTGCGGACAGCTTTCACCTCCTCTCCACGCCACTTCTCTCCCTGTCTCTCTCTCTCTCTCTCTCTCTCTTGCTCATTCTACACTTCTACCTACTGCGCCTCCAACATCGGCTACATCGACCCCTCACTTTCATCCACCTCATTCTCCTACAATGAGTACCAGCAAAGAAGGATGGGGGACAACCCCTTTCCCTTTTTTCCTCCTCGACATCCCTTTCCGTCCGAAACTTTAACGATATTTGCCAATAATCCAGAATTTTCCATACAAAGTTTTGTTAACGCAATGCAAGTATCTGGCAAGTTTGAGTTCGATAAGTACATCGAACATAGTACTTATATCAGATATGAGCTAAACAAATTTGTCCCATCCTCAGAAATTCTCAATCAGAAATCATGGAAACTTTTTTTCGAGAATCAGGAGGCATTGGAAAAAAAACACTTTTTTCAAACGAAAATCAATAATGTTTCATTGAAAATAATAATATTCATCGACGAAATGTAGTAGTTATTTTTGGAGAATCGTTAATTGAAAATATAATACGATGGATAAGTGAAATTTTGGTGAAATTTTGGAATATACTTACGACGCAATACTGGAGCATATATATATATGTATAAAGACAGAGAGACAAGCAGAGAGAGAGAGAGAGAGAGATTTTATGGCAACTTTTTTTCGAGAATCAGGAGGCATTGGAAAAAAAAAACTTTTTTCAAACGAAAATAAATAATGTTTCATTAAAAATAATAATATTCATTACCGAAATGTAGTAATTATTTTTGGAGAATCATTAATTGAAAATGTAATACGTTGGATAAGTGAAACTGTGGTGAAATTTTAATTTATACTTACGATGCAATACTGGAGCATATATATATATATATGTATAAAGACAGAGAGAGAGACAGACAGAGAGAAAGAGAGAGAGAGAGATTTTAATATATGACGTCGAGACGCTTCCTCTCTCGATGTTGTCTCGACTTTCCAATAATCTCGAGTTGCGTATGCGTCCGTTCGACCCCCCCTCGACCCTCGCACATCGAAGAACTGTGAAAACCGTCAAAGGAAAATCGTACCAAAACCCCAGAGAGTAGTTCTCCAAGCTGACACGCGGGCAAATGTCCTTTTTTCACGGGGGAAAACAGCAGTTTGTCCTACCCCCGCCGCCCCTTGAAGCTACGTACATATATGAACAAATATATAAACATGTATGTACAGATATATATATATATATTTTTTTTTTTTTTTCAAGATTCATATACAACACTCGCCCTTCTGTTCTCTTTGCTACATATATATATATATATATATATATATATATATATATATATATATATATATATTTGGTCCTAGTTAAGGTTATTCATATAAAACTTTTCGCTTTCCGGCATTGTGTGCGTAGTGAAAACCTCAAAGTTTTTACATGCAAACTCTTTGGGTTTGGAGGTTTCTTTTTCCCCTCTTTGCTCCGATACCGTTTCCACACGGGTTCTTCAGTTGATATATATGTAAGGCTCGCGCATAGTTGAGCATGTTCGGTCGTTCTCAATAATGTACAGACGAAGAAAGAAAAAATCTCATCTTCTTCCTCTTCTTTCTGCACTCGTGACAAAATCCATTTACGTATCTCGATACACGTCGTAGGACTTTTTGTTTCGACAGTTTGGAAATTCAATGATACAAAAATATCTTTGTGTAAAAAAAAAAAAAAAACGAAAAATCGTTGGATTTTATTTTTGAAAGATTTATCGTGTTGGATTTAAACAAAAAAAAAATCTCTGTGTCACCTCGTTCATTGCGACAGAATCGTGTCATTTATTTCGAGAAATTCGATACTGCTATGAGATTCAAATGTGAATGTTAGCTGCATGAATTACTGAAGCGCCGCAGTAGTGATTTATTTTTTAATCGTATGTAAATACGATTTAGCGAATCCCACGTGATATGTCAGTTGTGGTTTTTGGACACACACACACATATCCATATGGAGCACCTATAACTGTTTGACGCCCATCTCTGATGTGTGTAACACTCGGGATAGTCTGCGCGGTTTGGCTCTAATATCCTCGGGTATTTAGCATCCGTTCCTAAATTCTATCTCTCTCTGTCTCGCATTCTCTCTCTCTCTCTCTCTCTCTCTCTCTCTCTCTCTCTTAGTCATTCTCTCTCGCTCTATCCCACACTGCCCCCTTGGCCAGTTTCTCCCAACCCCTGATACGTTACCTCTCCCTATAAATGGCTTGCTCGTCGCTTCTATCTACAAAGCGATCCTCTTTAGTATGTACACTACATAACATTGCAATGGAGAGAGGACCAGTTGGCGAAGGGCGAGAGAGAGAGAGAGAGAGAGAGAGAGAGCGAGAGGGTGGGAGGGAGAGAGAGAAAGAGAGAGAGAGGAAGGGAGGGAGAGAGAGATAGAGAGAGAGAGGAAGGAAGGGAGAGAGAGATAGAGAGAGAGAGAGAGAAACTAGAGAGAGCACCAGTGTGCATATAGGTAAACGGTGTGGATAATAAGTCACTTACACGGATTCTGGACCTGGGGGTTGGCCGTACGCCAGTTCTATTCGCGCTTCGGTTGTTCCGATCTATTCTATACCGGTGCACGTCACACGCATGACGCTCTTAACTAAATTATGGACAAAGTAGTACGATTCTGCCTGAGTTCTCTCTCTCTCTCTCTCTCTCTCTTCTAGAATCACGTAGATCTAAAGGGGCATTCACAAAGTTGTGTGAAAATTATATACTCCACGAATATATCTCTCCTAGTCACGAGACCATATATTTAGTCTATTATACATATGTATATGTATATATGATATCGTATGTCATCTCACCCTCTTAGCCCCATTTTTGTCTGTAACTGACAATCGAATCTTGTCGCCTGTCACTTGATATAATACGTATTGTCGAATTGAATGAGAAATTTCGACATCGAGATATTATCGGAATAAATACGAAATTTTTCATCAACAAATTATCGAATTAATTATCCAATTTACGAGCGAGAAATTACCGAATTTAATAGACAATTTGTCATCGCGACATGGTCGAATTAAACAGACAATTTATTATCGAGAATACAAGAGCAAAAAATATGAGTAAATTATCATTATGATTAAAAATAATAATTAAAATTAATTTTTTAAATGACGTTTTTTATGCTGCTTTAATTTCACAAGCGTGAGACAAAATTTCAATTCAATTTTCATTATCAATTATGATTATTATTATTATTATTATTATTCTTGGATTTTTTGCTATTCATTTTTATATTCTGCACATTATAATTTCCTCAAATGATTCGTGCAACAACCGCAGCGACGATTATCGAAATTTTAATCTCCACCGAGAGAGAGAGAGAGAGAGAGACAGAGAGCGATCTAATAAAGACGGACAAGCGTCATGCTAAACGGTCGATCCAATTTTGGTTCCTCTCACCTCGAGAGTCCATATTTCCGAATGTAATTTCCATAATTTATGCTGATTTGACGTTAATCGAGTAATTATCCATTCTCGTCAAATATTCAATGATACACAGCAGCAGAATCCCCTGATGGTGGGTAAATTGTCAACGTGAAATCGTGTGAAAAATAGATTTGCCCGACTGGTGTCCTGCTCATTATACGTGACATTGACAAAAGCAATCAGTCGTGATGAGTGCAAAGATCGTAATGAAACTCTCGATAAGTTTTAATATATCGTGAATTGTCATAATTTCACGGGAAATTTTCGAATAATCCATCAACTAACAACATCTCAGAGACTATAGTGTGTTATTTTAATGCTAACTGTGGCGTTTTGATGCATTAAGCACATATGTATGAGCAAATGATTACCGGTGACCATTAAACTCCTTCCTCTCTCCTTCTCTGTCTCTCTCTCACACACACACACCCACGTTCTGGTCTTAGTTAATTATAGTCTACGGGTTATAATGTACCACTCTTCGACGTAGTTGCATAATTAAGTTGCATAATCGTAATGGAACTCTCGATAAGTTCAATGTTTTAATATATCGTGGATTGTCATAATTTAACAGGAAATTTTCAAATAATCCATCAACTAACAACATCTCAGGGACTGTAGTGTGATATTTTATAGTGTTATTTTATAGTGTGTTATTTTATAGTGTGTTATTTTAATGCTACTGGGGCGTTTTGATGCATTAAGCACATATGTATGAGCAAATGATTACCGGTGACCATTAAACTCCTTCCTCTCTCCTTCTCGCTCTCTCTCTCTCTCTCTCACACACACACATTCTGGACATGGTTCATTATAGTCTACGGATTATAATGTACCACTCTTCGACGTAGTTGCATAATTAAGTTGCATAATCGTAATGGAACTCTCGATAAGTTCAATGTTTTAATATATCGTGGATTGTCATAATTTAACAGGAAATTTTCAAATAATCCAACAACTAACAACATCTCAGAGACTGTAGTGTGTTATTTTATAGTCTGTTATTTTATAGTGTGTTATTTTATATTCTGTTATTTTATAGTGTGTTATTTTAATGCTACTGGGCCGTTTTGATGCATTAAGCACATATGTATGAGCAAATGATTACCGGTGACTCTTAAATCATTCCTCTCTCCTTCTCCGTCTCTCTCTCACACACACACACCCACGTTCTGGTCATGGTTCATTATAGTCTACGGGTTATAATGTACCACTCTTCGACGTAGTTGCATAATTAAGTTGCATAATCGTAATGGAACTCTCGATAAGTTCAATGTTTTAATATATCGTGAATTGTCATAATTTAACAGGAAATTTTCAAATAATCCATCGACTAACATCTCAGAGACTATAGTGTGTTATTTTAATGCTATACTGATGTGTTTTGATGCATTAAGCAAATATACAGGTACATATGTATGAGCAAATGATTACCGGTGACTCTTAACTCCTTCCTCTCTCCTTCTCTCTCTCTCTCTCTCCTTCTCTCTCTCTCTCTCTCTCTCTTTCTCTCTCACACACCCACATTTTAGGCATGGTTCATTATAGTCTACGGGTTATAATGTACCACTCTCCGACGTAGTTGCATAATTAAGCCGGAAACATTAGCTGCTTCGATGCTCATCGCGCAGCGTATTTTGCGAAAATCCCGTTTATGTGCGTCGTGTACCGAGAAATACTTTAGTAATACATTTATATGCAATATATTCCATAATCCAAATAATATATTTTGTTTATTGTGATTTGACATTATCCCTTCAGCGCTATAATTTTTTTAATTTTTGTTGCAGGATAAAAGTATTTTTATTTACGTTATTTCAATTATTTCCACGTTTTTATCATGTAAAAATGGCAATTCAATGATCTCTCACTATCTAGATTTTTGCACAAGAAAGATTAATGAATCGGCTGCCAAAAATTAAAAAATAAATAAATCTATATACGTATATATGTATATAATTCATTTTTGAAATCTCGTAAAAAGCTTTTCATTGCGAAAGAGACAAAGGCAATGCGCGTGAATGGCACAAAAAGGACTCTCTCTCTCTCTCTCTCTCTCTCTCTCTCTCTCTCTATCTTCGTGTGGGTAGTGGAAAAGGGACAAATTGGGAAACGAACAGCAGCGTGGTGGTTTTGTACGTTGGAAATGCATCTCAATTAAACTACTGGTTGGTGGACACCGTACCACGAGAGTGGTGCATCTCTTCTGTCGGCACACGTGAAAGGCAAATGAGACAAAATTGAATCTTTCTCTACTAGAAATTCTAAAGAAGCATTATCGTCGCACGCGCTCAGATTTTAATCCCTTTTCACTCCCCCTCGATGTGCATACATATAATTTGAAACGTAAGCATTTTGATCACCTATAAAATAATAATAATTCGAGAAATTTATTTCGCTGAAAGTATATTGTATATAAATGTATAATGTGTTTTTAATTTATGTGCATTTTACTTTTTTTTTTTTTGCTCGATGCGCTGATCCACGAAAATACTATGGAAAAATAAAAATAAAAAATGATCTATATAAGCGGATACAAGAAAAAAAAAATAGTCGTAACCATAGCCCACAGCCGTTGTCTGAATCGCCTCGATAAATCTTATCTGGTTAGTACTGGCGTGGTTATTTCGTTCGTGCGCGACCGCGAGTGCCCCATTCTTGGCGCACGACAGCCAAGACTCCTTTATACGCATATATGGACCAATCATTTTTCACGCTCGATAAGTTTTCTCGCTCGGAGCACCTATCGCACTTTTGCGAGCGTGACGCTTCGTGCCAGAGGACTTAAAATCCGTGTCGGTATTTTGAACCGAATAATAATATTGTACAGAGCAGAGAGAGAGAGAGAGAGAGAGAGCAAAGTCGTGAAGCTACTGACAATGAGGAGGAGAGAGAAAAGGAGAGAGGGAGAAAGCAGCTTCCGGGGTAGTAGAAAGTGCCCCTAAGGAACGGCCAAACACCGACAGGTCTTTGATGCCTAACGAGGACCCGCTCGTGGACGAGCTCTCGAGAGGAAACGTCCGAAAGTTTGTTTCCAGTTGGTGTCTATAAGCTTTAGTCATATATATATATATATATATATATATATATATATATATATATTAGTACATGGAGCATTCCAGTCTAAATCGACAAGTCTGTAACCTCAACCTGTATAATTTCATCCTCAATTTTTCACACGTTCGTTACAATATCCTAAAGGGCATGACTTTATCCCATACATTTTTTTTCAATTTTTTAAAAATTGAAATATACTTGGAATAAATGGAATCCGACGCTGACCCATTACGAGATATGTAGTGTAAATAATTTGATATCTGACAGAGGATTTCTCTGGAATTTTTGCACTCTTTTCCCGCTTAAATTTAAATTTCAAACCATCAAAATTTGCTAACTTGTAGCTACGTAATTAAAATATCTGAAAACATTAAGAAAAAAACTGCTGCAGGAGTACAAATTTATAAACTGCATCTTCGAGTGGACTGGGGCTTTGCTTATTTTTTTCACGTTAGCAAAAATACACATAGCAAAAAATAGAATAGAATAATAATTGACTTGATAATTTACGGTTAGAAAATATAGATAGTTAACTTAACCATAAATTATAGTTCCTGGGTGCGTCTAAATTTTATAATTGGCAGTGACAATATTTATAGTAAAGTCAATTACATCATTGTCGCTTTCACCATTAAATACTTTTCACAATATTTCATCTACTCTATATATTTTTCTCTATGTTTATCGTCTGAAAGTGTACATAAAATTTTTAATAAATACCAAAGTTCCTTGAGTCAGTTCCTTGAGTGAATGAGAGAAATTACGAAACCCCTTGTGAAACACACACAGACACACAGGAAAGGTATGAAAAGTCCTGTAATGGTCATGTGGTCATCGGAGACAAGCGAAATAGTATTTAGCACGAGTGCCTCTTACTATCCCGAACGGCAGTTAAATTAGTTGGATCACAACTCTACATGTATATTGTACTGTTGGCGAAACTGTGGACGAGTTGAATTTTATATATATATATATATATATATATATATATATATAATACAGTGACCTGTTTCGATGTCTTTATAAGAGGAGCAGGAGGACCTTCGCTCCAACACCGAAGGACACAAGAAGAGGAACATCGGTTTGCCCTCTCCAAAACTATACCCTGTGTCCGTTCACACGGTCCAGAATTCGTTCCAAAAGCTCTGGACGAGAGTGGCATGCACGCGCGCTCTTGCCTCCTCCTGTAATTATCCATCGTTCTCCGGTGTGCCACGTAATTTTCTTTAATCACAGAACGAGAGCTCACTTTGAGCGCCATCGTGTGTTAACGATGCAAAGTGTACCGCACGAGAATGACCGTTGGATGCTCTAAATCGAACCCGAAAGGGTTTTGAGCTTGTCCACTATATACATAATATTTTATACACACGTGGATTTATACAGGTGAGATCCCGGGGCAAAATGGGCCACTCGGAATTTTGCGAGCAAATTACAAATGAGGAAATCGAAAAATTTTACGATACAATTGAAATGAAAATTGATCTAATATTATCATGCTTGAGAGAATCGAACATTGACTTTATTTGGGTGATTGGAGAAGATTATTTGTAAAATCTCTCATTTATCATTATTTTTTTATCATTTGAATAACTTTTGAAATTTTCAATTTTTTAATTGTGATCCATTTTGCCCCACTTTTTCTTTTCACTCCCAATTCTCTCGCTTTCGGCTACGTCTACATATATATTAACGAAAGCGACCAAAACAGGTGGCCAAATGCCTCTCAATACTTCCCCGCACGAGCAACAACCCCTCAAGTTCTTGAAATGGCCCGAATGCGAAATAGAGAAGTGCAAGAGACGACAGTACAGAGCGAGATGAGTGAGGCCGTGAGGAAAGGGTGGGAGGGAGGGAGAGGAATAGCAACGAGATGCCGCAAAACTTTCGCGGTTCCACACGGCGATACGAGCAAGCTTGTTCCGGGGCTTTTCGAACAGTTTTGCTATATATATACATACGTACACTCACTGTTCCTCGTGCATGCTGCGTTCTCGTGTGCTCTGTTACTTGCTGATGCTGCCACTGTTGCTGCTGCGGCGGTGACAGCGAGAGAATCCGAGACTCTCTCCGTTAAGAGCAACACACATTTCGAGAAATGCAACGAAACTCGAAGACAACCGGAAGCGGTGAGATATCTTCAGGATAGATTAATTCAACGAAGAGGAAAATGAGATAAAGAGCAAAACCATTTGAATTACTCGTGTGAAGCTGTAAGAAAGTAATGAAGAAAAAAAAAAGTAAAACTGTATTTTCCATTCGCTATTTTTATTATTTCGTTTGCGTTAATTTTCTAGTCCTGGGAAAGAACGGAAAATCTTTATCTTCGTCGATTTTTTTTCTCCATTTGCCAGCGAGGTGGCTTGAAAATTAAATTGTTCAGCAATTTTAAATTGCCATGGAACATGAGAATTTTGTTTTCTTCGCAGAGATAAAAGATACTGCCCCGAGGAAGGAACAAGAAATTGCAGATTCGGAAAAACAGTGAAACGATTTAATGCATTTTTGTGATACTTTTTCATTTTTTTAAAAACGGATGTAAATAATATTTGCATAATTTTTATCTAGACAGTTAAAAATTCAGCGTCTTAAAAACGATTGGCAATGGACCTTTGCCCAGTTTCATGCATATAATTTTTGCGATGTTGAATTCACGTCGTCGACTGTGCTAAGCGATAATTGCGTTTCCATCTTAATATTTTTAACATTTTTTTTTTTTCATACAACGGGTGAATTAAAATCAATAAATTACTTGAAATAAGCCTTGAATTGTTGGTATGCATACGGCTCAAGACTTTTACCGAAATTCATTAAACCATCGTCGAGAAAAATAGTGCTGTCAACGTGTGGTTCATGTAAACCCCAGCTTAGATGAGTTGATTCAAACTTGGCACTTTTTTTTTGTTTACCGACGTGCGTCTGCAAGCTGGAATGATTGAATATCCGATGTTTTTGCATGGGCGGGATAACATCGTTGCTAGGAGGGTTATCCCCTGGAGTCTGGTTCATTTCCGAGAATGATTTCCTGCAAGGTAAATGCATACGGTATATACGCTTCGATAGGGGATGCTTACACATGCTAACGAAGTCAAAGCCACTATTGAATTATATGGAAGACGAGGACCTGGACACTTGGATCTATTTCGGTATTGAACATACAAACATCATATCAGAATTACAGCATTAATTATAATTCATGTTCTAACAATATTTTCTCACATATGAGCTCGATGTCCCATTTTGTACCATATTTGCTCCACTTTTTTCCCCCGCATATTTTAATACATAAAACTCCAAAAATACAATGGAATGAAAAAAACGTTAGGTGGAATTTTACGAATTCTACGATCGAAGAGAGAGAAGTGACCGACGAAAATATAATCTCCAAGACAACGACAGGATAAACTATTGACAGTCTTGTTTGAGACTCAAAAGTGTTAAAAGGCGATAGAGCATGCTTACATATGCTAACGAAGTCAAAGCCACTATTGAATTATATGGAAGACGAGGACCTGGACACTTGGATCTATTTCGGTATTGAACATACAAACATCATATCAGAATTGCAGCATTAATTATAATTCATGTTCTAACAATATTTTCTCACATATGGGCTCGATGTCCCATTTTGTACCATATTTGCTCCACTTTTTTCCCCCGCATATTTTAATACATAAAACTCCAAAAATACAATGGAATGAAAAAAAAGTTAGGTGGAATTTTACGAATTCTACGATCGAACAGAGAGAAGTGACCGACGAAAATATAATCTCCAAGACAACGACAGGATAAACTATTGACAGTCTTGTTTGAGACTCGAAAGTGTTCGAAGGCGATAGAGCATGCTTACATATGCTAACGAAGTCAAAGCCACTATTGAATTATATAGAAGACGATTACCTGGACACTTGGATCTATTTCGGTATTGAACATACAAACATCATATCAGAATTGCAGCATTAATTATAATTCATGTTCTAACAATATTTTCTCACATATGGGCTCGATGTCCCATTTTGTACCATATTTGCTCCACTTTTTTCCCCCGCATATTTTAATACATAAAACTCCAAAAATACAATGGAATGAAAAAAACGTTAGGTGGAATTTTACGAATTCTACGATCGAAGAGAGAGAAGTGACCGACGAAAATATAATCTCCAAGACAACGACAGGATAAACTATTGACAGTCTTGTTTGAGACTCAAAAGTGTTAAAAGGCGATAGAGCATGCTTACATATGCTAACGAAGTCAAAGCCACTATTGAATTATATGGAAGACGAGGACCTGGACACTTGGATCTATTTCGGTATTGAATATACAAACATCATATCAGAATGGCAACATTAATTATAAATCATGTTCTAACAATATTTTCTCACATATGGGCT
The DNA here is from genome assembly GCA_963669185.1 of Dyspetes luteomarginatus. Lineage (NCBI taxonomy): Eukaryota > Metazoa > Arthropoda > Insecta > Hymenoptera > Ichneumonidae > Dyspetes > Dyspetes luteomarginatus. The sequence goes on along the minus strand of OY769911.1, from coordinate 10,970,889 downwards.
CGAAGTCCCATTTTCTGCTATATTTGTCCAGTTTTTCCCCCCGCATATTTTAATGCATAAAACTCCAAAAATACAATCGAATGAAAAAAACGTTAGGTAGAATTTTACGAATTCTACGATCGAAGAGAGAGAAGTGACTGACGAAAATATGATCTCCAAGACAACGTCAGGATAAACTATTGATAGTCTTGTTTGAGGCTCGAAAGTGTTAAATTATGATAATGAAAGTAATTGTGATAATAAACGTGTGTATTAATAAATGACTTGCTAACCTTTTATAAAATACATACTGCCAATTTTATGACAATATCGTAGAATTATAGCAAGATTAAGATTAAGATTAACAAGTTTCGATATACAATAATATTCCCCGAAAACAAAACTATTATATAAAAAGAAATAATAGTTCAAAAATGGCAACTAGTTCAATGTGCAAACTCGGTGAATATATCCGAGCTAAAATTGAAAGCTGTTCATTGAAGAGTTCACCTGAGATACTTTTCGACATTTCAATCTCTCTCTCTCTCTCTCTCTCTCTCTCTCTCTCTGCTAGTTGACGACATCGCTACTGCGAAGAATCTGCTCGTGTTAATTAACACCGAGGACTCCTCTTGTCTATCGCGATTTAAACGAGAGGCAGAGAGGAACACGAGAGGGTGAAGCTCTCGGTGGTAAAGATAACAGAATCGAGCGGCGGAAAGCGGACGGTGAAATCGGGGGTGGAGAGAGACAGAAATGCCACGCGTTTCGGTTGCTTGACTCTCGACGAGCTAAAACGCAGAGAGGGTTGAAGATGAACATATACATATATCTATGTCTATATATGCCTAAATATATATATATATATACGTATATATCGAATTGTATACGTTGGTAGGCAAAGCGTGAGGGACGAGTATATATACACTGCTATGTTGGAGAGAGAGAGAGGATACCAACGTTGTTGCCCAGCCCTCATATCATCCCCCCGCAACAGCAGCAGAAACAGCGCATATTCTCCCAGAGTTCTTGTTGATGGTTGGAAATGCCGCTTGTTGTTGTTATCTCGAGCTGTTTCCTGGTAATTGTCTTCCCTCTTAGCGCCGCCCGAGCGTTCACAGATGCCTCTTATCTATAGTGAATAATTCAATAACTGGGGTCTACTCGAGAGAGAGAGAGAGAGAGAGAGAGACGACGACGATTATGAATTTGTCGCTACAGCGAGAGAGAATATTTTCACGACTTATTCTCATTTTCTCTCTTTCTCTTTTATTCTCTTTGAGGGGTGAGAGTGCAAGCATAAAGGGGTTGATAATAAAAAACACAATGCTCGGAGTTAGTTCGAGATTAGAGCTTGGACAAGAAATGAGAAGAAAGCACAAACAGAGGGATGAATGTGAAAATACGATTGAAGATCGTGAGTTAAAGAGGAACTAGAACACCGAAATGATTTCTAACATTTCTCTCGAGGGATGAGAAGATTCTGGAGTTTGTCAAACTAACTCTCTCCAAGTGTATAATACTATAAATATATATATATATACGTATGTACATACAGATGACAGATAAACGGTGAAACGCGCGCTTGGGTTTAGCCGAGTTAGCTCACTGGCTTTGAAGACCCGGACAAGATAAATCGTCGAGTAATAACGAGTGTGTGTGTGTGTTCGAACCGACTCGAACACGTCTGTGCTTCTCTCTCGAGGAGCAGAAGCATATCTTCCTTTTCCTTCTTCCTCTTCCTCCGACGTTTACGTCAGCCGAACGTGACTGAAAATCAAGCAAGACGAGGTCGATTTTACGTTCCTGTACCTACGCGATGAATAGGAAATCAAAATATATATATATATATATTTTTTTTTTTCGTAATAACCGGAAAATTTGAGTCGTTCAAATTTTATTTTATAAAACGCTCGTTAAATTATTAAAGCGTGTCTACTACAATTGTATAATAATGAATAATGTCATAATAATAATTGAATAATCTGTAATCATAATTAATTTATTGATTAGTTGTAGGGCTACATAGAAAAAAATAGATGTCTGACTAAAGGTCGGGACATGTCACTTACACATAAATATAGCGAAAAATATATGATTTTTATATGATATATTTATATGATATATTTTTTTAATTATGTTAGTTTCTTCCTGTTTTTTTTGGCACTGAAATTTTTAATTTTACACATATACTTTTGCATATATACATTTTTATGTGGTAGTACACTGTATATATATATATATATACATACAAGCAGTTCAATTCTCTTCTAAGAGGTCCATTCCTTACATGTGTTTTTTTTTTTCTAGCAGCAACTTGGCTTTCTTGAGGCTGAAAAAAAAGCCAAGTTATCGCTGTCGAGAGAGTGGCCACTCTCGTGGTTCGTGAAGCGTGAAAAAATATTGGTCGTTTTCGTTATTGCACTGAATTATGAGATATATATATATATATATGTAGAAGGGTATAGAAGATATATATCGAAATCGAGCCCTACGCGAGAAAACGCGGTCACTCTGTCAGGGATATCGCGCTCTCTCTCTCTGCTACGGGACGATAACATTAAGGGGACACGCGGGCGATTTCATGGAGAAAAAAGTCAGCACAGACGAGGGTAGAAGAAAAGAAGAGCTTTGGCTGTATAAGTAAAGAATGTGTCTCGGTGATGGGAGAGTATTATGAGCCACGTCTTTGAATCGTTGACATTCATCATATTCGTTACTGCTGACTGGAGATCGAATAAAACTGTCTCTCTTTGCAATTTCTTCTATTCATTCAATCCCTCACTCATATATATATATATATATGCTTTTCTCTAATTCAACGAGTAAGGATTGTAAAGTTCCATCAAAAGGCGTATAGCTGAAGATTTTTCGCAAATTTTCATTCTCGGCACTTTCCACTAATCGCACAATTATAATATTCATCAGAAATATTTTAATTGATGATTTATCGATTAATAATTTATCAGTGATGATTAAGAGTAATGCTATTTCATTTTGGAGAAAATCTACAAAGGAATTTAAATGTCAATTTATTTAAAAAATTTAAAAACGAAGAATTTCAATAGACAGCAATCAAAGCTGATGGCTGAAGATTTTCCAAATTTTTATTTACGACACTTTTAACTAATCGTGCAATTAATCTTCCTCAGAATTATTCAAATTAATGATTTATCGATTATGGATAATTAAGTGTTTAGTCGTGGGGATAATTTAAATGTACATTTATGTTATGTAGAAATGACGATAGGGTTTATTCCCTTCAAGATCCAAAACAATTTATTACCCCGAACGCTTCTCTACTGAATTCCTCCATCTCTTTCTCTCTTAAGTCGGTCACTTCGAACGAGCTGTTAGCCATCTCCTTCGTAAGCAAGTCTTTCCCCTCCCCTTTCCCCTCCTCTCCTCTCTACTTTACAGAACGTACAGTCATGGACACGAGCTGGGTAATACTTTACAAAGTAAGGAGACACAAATTGGAGATTAGTCGAGCTAAAATTAATAGGACATCGTCCCTTGACAGCGGACCGCAACGAACCCACCTGAGCGCACAAAACGAGCAGCCGCACCACTTCTCTCTCTCCAACATCTCTTTCACTTTCAATGTCTAATGAAAACACCCTCATTCTCTCTTTTACTGAAAACAAATAAAAAATTATCCCAACAATTGTACTAAGATTTTAAGGTCAAAATTAGGATAATTGTGATTACTTGAGTTAAGAGTAATTTTAATGTTTCATTAAAAAAAAACTCATTGTTTTTTGTATTCTCATTCGTTACATGCAGCAAAGCGTTTTCTTTGATTCAACTACCAACCCTTTTGACTCTTCAACGACTAACGTGCCAAGTATCACGATTATACTCTCTCGTTGACCCAACGATATTTTACGTACCGAGTTAAATTCATCTGAATGAAAACGTGAATTTAATTCATGTACAAAAATTGTGTCATAATTGTTCAGAAAAGAAAGTGAGAGCTACATCAAAAGGGCACGAATAAATACGAGAGAGAAAAGAGCCTGGTGCTTTTTAAAAAATAAAAACAAAAAAAAAATTCTAAAAATTGTACTAAGATTGCTCGTAAGGTCAAAAAACTGGGGCAATTGTGATAGTTCAGTTAAAAGTCATTGCAATGTTGTTAAAAAACACATCGATTTGTTTTCTCTTTCATTATATATAGGTGTAGCAAACTGGCAAAGTGCATTGGCTGTCTTAATTGCCCATTCGAGGAACCGAAAGCTTCATTAAAAGTCCACAAATAAACACAGCAGAAAAAACCCTAATTCTCTTCACGCTAAAAAAAATAATAATAATCGTAACGATTGTGCTAAGATTTTACTTATCGAGCTATAAACATCGCCCATGTAGGGTCGTGGGTGTATTCGTGTACAAACGTGGTGTCGTAAATTCGCGGAGATGAGAATCAAGAAGGCCCCATCAGGGAGCCAGAAACCGTGAAACGTCACGATCTACCAAAGTGAGATATAACGCAATGTAACTCGGGATGTGTTCAACGGTCATGTAGCAAACTCCCTTCTCCGGCTACTACCGTCACGGACCTAATTCAGCCATCATGTATACCATACATATATACTAAAACTAGTCCTTGGATATATACTAAAACTAGTCATTGGATATATACTAAAACTGGTCGTTGGATATATACTAAAACTAGTCCTTAGATATATACTAAAACTAGTCCTTAGATATATAATAAAACTAGTCCTTAGATATATACTAAAACTAGTCCTTGGATATATACTAAAACTAGTCCTTAGATATATATACTAAAACTAGTCCTTAGATATATACTAAAACTAGTCCTTAGATATATACTAAAACTGGTCCTTAGATATATATACTAAAACTATTCGTTACATATGTACTAAAACTAGTCCTTAAATATATACTAAAACTAGTCCTTAGATATATACTAAAACTAGTCCTTAGATATACTAAAACTAGTCCTTAGATATATATACTAAAACTATTCGTTACATATGTACTAAAACTAGTCCTTAAATATATACTAAAACTAGTCCTTACATATATACGTAAATCTACCTGGAGATATATTATATGTATATATAGTAACTCTCGTCGTTCCTGATACCTAACGGAGTAAAACGTACAAGAGTGGAGAAGCGTCTGATTAACGACGGCCATTTGACGCGCGTAACGCTCTTGATACCCCATTGTCTGCTCGCCAACGACGATGACTCCCTTCTCGATCATCTTTCTTTCTTCTTTTGAACGCTAAAGTCCTCCTCGTACAACTTATCGCCCCTCCCCTGTCTCTCTCTCTCTCTCTCTCATCCTTTCCTCCTTGCCATATTCCTCCATATCGCAGTTATCCAACATTCATGACCTCCCTGTCATTTCTCTCGCTTTCCCGTTAGCTGTCCGGCGAGTCATCAAAAGCATTCAATTTTGTCCTTCGAGATATTGAAGACGTTGGGTTACAAAATTTCTTGAACAAAAGTCAGACAAAGTGTTGCTTTGAATTTCAGAAGAAATATCAGTAGTAGGATTGTGAAATTCGCCACCGATGATTTTCGGTATCGTTCGTGTGTTCGTGAGCGATGACCTATGACAGTTGCACCTTCCTTCAGGATCATTACTGTACAATTGGCTCTTGCTGGTTAACGAGAGCGATCATCGTCGCTAACGAGTTTGAGAATGCCGCTACAGGTGTTTCCACACATCGTCCTCTCTCTTTCTTTCCCTCCCTCTCCCTCTCCCTCCCCCCCCCCCTCTCTCTCTTTCTCTCTCTAGCTCCATGTCGCAGTTATCCAGCATATGACTTCACTGCCATTTTTTATCTATGATTTTTTTTTTTATCTCGCTGTTACATTAAAACTTTTCCCGTCGGTATAGTCATTAAACTTGTTCTTTTTTTTTTAAATATCACGTCACGTACAAAAATGGGTGAACCAATAAAAAGATATCAGATGTAGCGGATATTTTTTTTTTAATACTTTCGATGTACGAGTAAAAGAGACTTGGTTGAAAATAACTCGCGAATGGATAAAAACAGTCCGTATGAAAAATTGCGCGATGTGGACGAAATAATATTGCAGGATTTTCATATGCTGACCAAAAGGATATTTCAATGTCCCTTTGATAGCGAGCCCTCTCGGATATCCTATATAGACGCACACGCACGCACACACACACACACACATATATATATATATATATATATATATACATATGTATGGTTTATTGCGATGTAGGCTGGTCAGCAAACTTCGCAATCCGTCTCACATATATCCGGGGGACAAGAACGACGTTGCATAGTCATATTGAACGTTAAATATCATTATGCAGAATTATCATCGAACTTTAATTGACAATCGAAACCCGACAATACGATTTTGTTTCTTTCGCTGATTTACACTTGGACAAGGGGTAAAATTAAATATTTGCATCCGTCTCGAAGGTATTTCACGCAATATATATATATATATATATATATCTCATATTTGCTGTTGCAGAGAAAATCCTCGAGCATTCTCTCTCCCACAGAATTCAGCGAGGATATAGCATTGCTCATTCCTTCGTCGACCTACTAAATTATTACTTCATTCGTGTCGGGGTACATTGTAAATGTCGCTCAGTGAAACGTCCTCGTATATACTTTGACGTCTTTCCACTTCTCTCTCTCTCTCTCTCTCGCTCTCCCACTCTCTCTCTCTCTCTCTCTCTCTCTCTCTCTCTCTCTCTCTCTCTCTCTCTCTCTCTCTCTCTCTCTCTCTCTCTCTCTCTCTCTCTCTCTCTCTCTATCTCTCTCTCTCTCTCTCTCTCTCTCTCTCTCTCTCTCTCGCTCTCCCTCTTTCTCTGCAACTTCAATCATTTCCTCATCCCCCTTACGGGGCATCTTCGATCTGTTGGATTTCTCAAGTCGCTAAACTTTCGTCGAATAAGTCAGTGATTTTCGATTCCGTCTGGTAAACAGACTTACGCTGAATGAGATTTCGTGAGACGAAATCGCGATGCTGGCCACGAGAATCGTTTCTATCATTTCCTCTGCTATCTCATATCGATCACAATAAAACTCTAATTGTACGTTAAATAATTAACGTTGCTCGTGTTTAATGCTTTTTTTTACCAAATTTTTTTCATAACGCTTTTTCTTTATTCGCTTTGGCCAAAAACATATGACGAACTTCATAACATTTGTGACAATGGATAGCATGGAAATTCACGTGTTAGACGTGTCAGAAAGCTTCTCTGAAGCTGGCTGAGAGAAATTCAGCCAGTTTCACCAACTCTCTCACGCTCATTTTCCAAAGATATAAATCACGAAACTTGCCTACGTAATGCTCGCTGGTTGAGCAAAAGCAAAAGGGAGACTGGCATCGTGTTTGACGATGCTGCTCCTGCTGCTCCTGCTGCTCCTGTTGCTCCTGCTGCTCCTGCTGCTCCTGCTGCTCCTGCTGCTCCTGCTCCTGATGCTGCTGCTCCTGATGCTGCTGCTCCTGATGCTGCTGCTGCTGCTGCTGCTGCTGCTCCTGATGCTGCTGCTGCTGCTGCTCCTGATGCTGCTGCTGCTGTTGCTGCTGCTGCTGCTGCTCCTGCTGCTGCTACTGTAGGGCACCCTCTGTGCTCTTTGGTGGCTGGCTATTCTCCTATCTCCCCCTTCCTCTCTCCAATTCTTGGTTGTTAGTTGCCGGACCCCGCCAGTGACACCTCGACGAACAGCGAAAACAGCCAGCACATATTCGTGTTATGAGCTCGATGCAAAACATACTTTAAACTCTCTAACCGAGGAAATGACGTCCAACCTCTCCACCAACCTTTTCACTAGTGCCGAGGAGTAAGAAAAGTATAAATAATAAGAACAATAATTATTGTATCAAAAGTAACACCAATCGCACAGAATTTATCTCTTCAACTGCATATTTCGTGAAAAAAAAATAAAAAACAATCCTTCAATTTGGTCAATTGGTACACAATGCCCCGATCATTTCCATAATTCCTCGGAATTAAATTAAATTTTCCGTTTCGAGAAGCAGCATCGATGAATTTGCAAAAGTGCAATATGCAAGTCGCGTAATAGGATTTGTACGAAGCTTCGTGCATCGCGTGTATTTTCAATTAAAACGATTTTTCATAAACGTTCATATTTATACTCTAACACTGGACCACAAAGAAATGAATTTTCTATTTTATTTGCACCTCAAATGGACAGAGTTATAAAAACGTTTTTTTTTTTTTTTTTATCAAACAAGTCATCATCATGATAATGTTACAATTCCAGATTGACCAGATGGGAATGACGACCCAAAACTATATATCTGCATCATGTACAATAACATTGAGAGAATGAGGCAGTGATAGGATCACTGAAAAAGTCATGAAGAAACAAAAAAAGAAAAAAAAATCACTCCCTCGGGGCTCAACTATACCAATGAAAGAAATGTAGAATTCCCAAGAGTGAAAATGGGACGAAAAGCCCACAGAAAAGTAAACACAGGGAAATTGAGAGCGACACGAGATGTGTATTTTTCGTAGCTCATAAATCTCAATGAGACGAGTATAGAGAAATTGATACAATCTTGCGTTATTCAAGGGTTCCTCTTCACTCTGATTCTCATGAAAATGACGGAATCCTGTGAAAATGATGATGACACCAGGCCAACGGTAAGATAAGCTCTCGCGTACCCTGGATAAAAAAAAAACGTTTCCTAGCCTACGACCACATTTCCCAAGCCCAATCCCATTCACCTTTCCCTGTCTTTGCCCTGTTTTCTTTTTTTTTTCAACCTCCCCTTTAACCATACCACGGGCTCCCGTAGTTGAATCAGGGCGAGCATGCGACATGAAATTGGCAGTTTCACAAATACTATTCCGAATGACCATTCTTAACGTTTGTGCACAAATCCACTCTCTCCCGTCTATCGTATTATTTACGAATTCGAGTAATATGTAAAAAATAATCTTCAACATTTGTTATATTTAACAAAATGGAATCTTAAAAGTTTCCTTTCACGACAATGTGTGTGTTAATTTACCGCACTAATACTTTCTGACTTTTTACTCAGCCATTCAATACAGTAAATATAATCGATCAGCGGATGGAAATTATTTTAGTTCTGTTTGGCTGATTGGCCAAGGCAACGAATTCAGACGAATTCATTGCCATCTGCAATCTGAATTCGTTGGCCAAGGTGAGCTTGAAAACAAATATTCATATTGGCGAGACAACAATCACGCAAAGTTGGCCTGGGTGCACTTTATACGTTGGGGATGAAATTTTCACATAACACAGGGGAGCTTATTTCATCGATATGAAGAAGTAACAGCACAAATATATATATATACATACATATATATATATATATATATCTTTGTATATACAAATATATATATAGATATACTTGTGTAAATACTATTCCGAATGACCATTCTTAACGTTTGTGCACAAATCCACTCTCTCCTGTCTATCGTATTATTTACGAATTCGAGTAATATGTAAAAAATAATCTTCAACATTTGTTATATTTAACAAAATGGAATCTTAAATGTTTCCTTTCACGACAAAGTGTTTGTTAATTTACCGCAATAATACTTTCTGACTTTTTACTCAGCCATTCAATACAGTAAATATAATCGATCAGCGGATGGAAATTATTTTAGTTCTGTTTGGCTGATTGGCCAAGGCAACGAATTCAGACGAATTCACGTTGGGGATGAAATTTTCACATAACACAAGGGAACTTATTTCATCGAGACCCGCGAGCTGGAGAGTTTCATATATTCACCCTGGCGGCCTGATATGAAGACGTAACAGCACATATATATATATATATATATATATATATATATATATATATATATATATATATATATATATATATATATATATATATATCTGTATATACAAATATATATAGATACACTTGTGCGACGTATATGAAAAAGGTACTTACGGGCAGCGGGTATTGTGCAGGTATTATCATCCTGGAGGTGATGCTCCATTATCGCTCCTTCCCTGTACGTTCTTATGGACCAACGTCTAGGTATGCAGGATATAGGCAGTATATATATATATATATATATGTGTGTGTAGAGAAAGTGAGAGGAGAGCAGGTGTCTCTATATGTATATGTACACGTTAAAGAAGAGAGAAAATTACATGGGAGGAGCTTTTTGGTTGCCCTATGGTTTTATAGAGATGCTTCGCACGTCACATTAACGACAAAATGGATCACGTCCGTCTTTGCTCGTAAAGTAATACTCGCGCGGTTGGACGTTATTTAGCTTCATGTGGAAAGTGCACGTATGCCGTTTCGGGACTTGATCCTGGTTAGGTGGGGTATGGCCAAAGTATCGAGGCATGTTTGAGATGAAAAGAGATGAAAGACGATCCTCACTATGAGTATCTTCTTATCTCTTTCCATCTCTCTGTTTCTTTCTCCAGCTTGATCTCTCTCTCTCTCTCTCTCTCTCTCTCTCTCTCTCTCTCTCTCTCCCCCCCTTTTGTTTTTCATTGTCTCATGTTCGACCCGTGGGTGAAGAGTACATCGCGTTAACGGATGCTGCGCGAGAGGAAAGCTTTTTATGCTTGGCTTTTTATGGGAAGGACGAACTCATGGTTGTGCGTCTGTCCGTTTGAAATAGGGGATGGAGAAAAATCTTGATGTGTTGACGCACTCTCTCTCTCTCTCTCTCTCTCTCTCTCTCTCTCTCTCTCTCTCCCCCTCTCTCTCTCTCCCTCTTGTCGTTTCGCCGGGCACAGCATCACGAGCTGACGTAGTAAATTGCAATTCGGCCTTCTCTTTCACACTCGCATCATCACGAACCTCTCCCTTTCTCATTTTACCTCGCCCAATCCGCACTTTTGCCACAGGTATACATATTACGCATAGAATGGCTTTCATGCGTCGTGAGAGAGTAACCCTCGTTAAAAAAAAAAAAAAACCTAACCCTTACGATGCTCGGACACGTCTTGAAAGAACGTGAGAAAACGTCCCCTGAGTACTGAGGGCTACACATGATATATATGTATATGATTTTGTACAGGGTGTACTTTCTATCTTCCACGGCAACAAGGTACGGTTTGGGGGTTCAGAATCAGCCTGTGCGTATGGAGGGACATGAAATATTGATGCGAATGAGATAATGGTTTTTTTTTTTTTTTTTTTTTGTGGAGCGTCAAACTTTTTTTGTTTCATCTCTTTTTGGTAACTTTTATTTTCTCACAAATACCCATTTTTTTAGTATTTTTAACTTAATCATCTTTATTTTATTTTTTCTCCTTTCGGTTATTCCTGTTAGCCCAACTGAATAATGGAATATTTTATCAAACTGTCCAGCAGTAACAATTACTGTTGAACTAATGAAAAATTTGGTCAAACAATTGAATATAATTAATCAGTAAATTTTTGTTCATCAAATTGCTTGGAAATAAATATAATCAAATTGCTCAGCGAAAAATGTGGTCGAACTGCCTGAGCCGTTCGACATTTCTATGATTATAGCACTCGCATTAATGTATCGTGTCTCGCTGACACAAAATAACAACAATGGATGGTATTTTATAAATTAGGCAAAAGATCAAAATCACTTCACGATTGGAAAAATTTCTTTAACCGCACTCCCATTTTTTCCATAAATCCGGCAGTTTTTTTTTCTCCCCCCAAAATGGCCTATTTACTTCATTTGTCATATAAATCACTGATCCCGCTTGAAAAAGGAAGAGGCGAGAAAAAGCAAGAAAAAAAAGCACGAGGTGAAAGGGAGAAAGAAAGCGCTGAAACGACGACGACAGTGGATGAAAAGTTTTTGTAGTCCCGATAGGAGACGCGAACCCTTGAGCGAAATTCTCTCTTTTCTACGTATAGAGGAGGGGTGGGGGGTACAACACGACAACTCAAACCCTTTAGAGAGAGTTACTGAATGCATTTTTGCGGAGAGAAAACGTAAACTACAGCTTCAAGTGTGTAACGAAACTCAAAACTCAAAAGAATTTACTTAACCAGTTAAAATTTTTGTGTCTCCAAAAAAAATCTCACGTCTCAAAAAAAAAAACTTGGAAAAATGTTACACTCGACTCTTGCAGGGGTGAAGATAAAATTTCATTTGAAAAAAAATATAACATGTATACTTTTTGTTGAATAATACAGAATGAATGCTTTCTGTACCAACGATGGTGCCTGTGAAATGAATAAATACTAGAGTGTGGTGTGAATCGTTTTCATACTACACAAAATATATATATATAGTATGAAAATCCACGACGTTACAGTCTCTGCAGCGAGAGTGGCTGATGAAAAAGGGAAAAGCTCGCAGTTTCTACACTGGTACAGTGTATAAAGGCAGCTCTTTTGGAGCGTCCGCTGTTCACTACTCCGTTCATCATTCTAGGATTTCTCGTCCTCTGTTTATATATATATATATACTATAAATATATATGTATACTGTAAATAAATATGTATACTATATATATATATGTATACTATAAATAAAATACACTGCATTCTGTGTATTATTTTATACATATATTTGTTTGCGAAGTTTTCAAGTGTTTGCATGAGGATTGATGAAGAGTCCCATAAAAAGGGACAATCCCCAATTCGTCGTGATGGTACATTGGCGCTTTCTTCCCCGGAAATCCGATAGCTTATCGATTTTTCACCACAAAAATCTTCTTCTTCTCTCGCGAATGAACCGATCGCAATATCCCTCGTCCATCAGCCATTTTTATCCTCGAAATTGAAAAGATAAATTAAAATATATATTCTTCCTTTCTATTTGGCCAAAAACAAGCTGGGGTAATGAGAGTCAGAATTGAAACAAATAAATAATGAATAAAATGTTCACTGGGAAATATAAGTATTTTTTCGTGACAATCGCTGCACGCGAAAAGGCAACCGCGAACGAGTCACGTTCGACAGACTCGACAGCCGGTGTTTTAATCCATTTTTTTTTTACTCGCAAATGAATTGCTCGCTTTTTGTCGAAAAAAAAAGAAAAAAAAAAATCTCGTGTACTTCCGAGGATTATGCACGTGTGCACATCGCACAGGTGCACACACACACACACACACACACACAGATACACTTCGTATAGACTTTATCTTTTATTTAATTGACGCGTGACCGAACAGAGCGGGAGAGAACGAACGTTCGATGCAATCGCTCCCCTCTCCCCAACCCTTCCCATCATTCCGTTCATCCCCCCAGGCAAACCTCGAACCGATCACACGCGAAACGACACAGCAATTAAGAGAGTTCGAGAGCGCCGAAGTATTTAAGGAGATTTTCAACTGTATTGCAATCTGGTCGAATGAGTACTGAAATCTTTTTTGCACTACTGACTTTTTTTTTCTCTCTCCATCCTTCGTATTCGTAATTATTTCCAAATTTATTGAATGTTCCCCGGCGAGTGATATGAAAAATAATGCAAATTGAAATTTTCACATTTCCTTCATTATGCACGAAAAACTATGGGGGAATTTTTCTCTCAATTTTAGCTCCCTTATATATAGAGGATATTCTCGAGATACGAGTTGAATTTTTTGAAACCAACACACACACACACACTCTTCGACATTTGTTGTAAATATAATTTTTTAACTAATTGGAATATTATGAGTCCGGTGACATAAAACTCTCGACATTTTTTACTCTTTCTCTATTATGAGGAAGCACAAAGAGCTTTGAGCGATAATTACGAAGGAAAAGGACACACATAGATGCACACATCGATGAGATCAAGAGGATTTTCATTCATCGACACCCACTTTTCGACATTTGTTGTAAATATAATTTTTTGGCTAATTGGAATATTATGAGTCCTGTGACATAAAACTCTCGACATTTTTTACTCTTTCTCTATTATGAGGAAGCACAAAGAGCTTTGAGCGATAATTACGAAGGAAAAGGACACACATAGACGCACACATCGATGAGATCAAGAGGATTTTCATTCATCGACACCCACTTTTCGACATTTGTTGTAAATATAATTTTTTGACTAATTGGAATATTATGAGCCCTGTGACATAAAACTCTCGACATTTTTTACTCTTTCTCTATTATGAGGAAGCACAAAGAGCTTTGAGCGATAATTACGAAGGAAAAGGACACACATTGACGCACACATCGATGAGATCAAGAGGATTTTCATTCATCGACACCCACTTTTCGACATTTGGTGTAAATATATTTTTTTGACTAATTGGAATATTATGAGCCCTGTGACATAAAACTCTCGACATTTTTTACTCTTTCTCTATTATGAAGAAGCACAAAGAGCTTTGAGCGATAATTACGAAGGAAAAGGACAGACATAGACGCACTCATCGATGAGATCAAGAGGATTTTCATTCATCGACACCCACTTTTCGACATTTGGTGTAAATATAATTTTTTGACTAATTGGAATATTATGAGTCCTGTGACATAAAACTCTCGACATTTTTACTCTTTCTTTATTATGAGGAAGCACAAAGGGCTTTGAGCAATAATTACGAAAGAAAAGGACACACATAGACGCACACATCGATGAGATCAAGAGGATTTTCATTCATCGACACCCACTTTTCGACATTTGTTGTAAATATAATTTTTTGGCTAATTGAAATATTATGAGTCCTGTGACATAAAACTCTCGACATTTTTTACTCTTTCTCTATTATGAGGAAGCACAAAGAGCTTTGAGCGATAATTACGAAGGAAAAGGACACACATAGACGCACACATCGATGAGATCAAGAGGATTTTCATTCATCGACACCCACTTTTCGACATTTGGTGTAAATATAATTTTTTGACTAATTGGAATATTATGAGTCCTGTGACATAAAACTCTCGACATTTTTACTCTTTCTTTATTATGAGGAAGCACAAAGGGCTTTGAGCGATAATTACGAAAGAAAAGGACACACATAGACGCACACATCGATGAGATCAAGAGGATTTTCATTCATCGAGTTAATGGTCTTAATGTAAATCCTTCGGGATTTTCCATAGGTATGTCAAATGGGGTTTGCGATGCAGCATATCTTATTAGAAACAAATATTCATGTCACATACCTGGCGCCGGCTGGTGCCAAGTGTTTGAATGTTACCCCTATACTGCACGTGCGTGGCCAGAACCACCCTTGTGTCTGTATGCTCGAGAGAGACAGAGAGAGAGAGAGAGACAAAGTGCACTATATATAGTATATAGAGCGTTTCGCTCGCGACGCGAATCCCGAAGAAGGAGTTGGACGCCAAAGCTCCTCATGCCTTTTGCAAGAGAGAGAGAGAGAGAGAGAGAGAGAGAGAGAGCATATCAATGCTACCACCCCGTGTCCTGTCTAGAACAAGTTTAACATAATATCAGATAAATTTTACTGGTTCCCAGTGTTACAAAAAAGAGAAAGAGAGAGAGAGAGAAAAAGTGAATATTTCTTCGACACTCCGATATTACGAGAAATCGCTTGATAAAATTCCAACTTTTACGTTGTATGTTTCTCAGCGCATATTGCGAATGATATTTTTCACGCAGTATATTTGAATAAAATTGTCTTTTTTTTTTAGGCTCGGATAATAATGAGAAAAAAAAAATAGCAGCCGGTATATATAATTTGAATATTTTTCGAAAACAAAGAAATCTCTTCGAGCCTTCAACACGATTTATTATTCTTATTCTTATCTTATATTGATATATTTGATCTAAAATGAAAAATTGGCGAATCTCAAGGTGTCTCATCGCTGGAGAAGCTGCAACGAATCACCCTGTGCGCGATCTATTCAAAGTTGAAAGACGAGAAGGAAGCTCAGATATATGCATATATATGTAGATGAAACATGGAATAAAGAGCGCAG
Organism: Dyspetes luteomarginatus; assembly: GCA_963669185.1. NCBI lineage: Eukaryota > Metazoa > Arthropoda > Insecta > Hymenoptera > Ichneumonidae > Dyspetes > Dyspetes luteomarginatus. The sequence continues at coordinate 10,955,089 of OY769911.1, read as the reverse complement.
ATGTGGGAGAAAGCTCGAAAATGGTTGTGAAGAGAAGAGAGCGAGAGAGAAGAATTTCTCAAGCGAACCGTGAAATTCTCTTCACTGGCTGAATATGCCAGTTCGATGAGCCATATTTTACGCAGCCATTATGCCCAGGGTAATAAAATATAATACCGCACAATTACTAAGAGGATCTCTCAAAGTTCGCAAAAGAAGGGAAATAAAATCAGCATAAAAGCGAGAGATGTTGAGGAAGAGGCAGAAGAAAGGAGAAAGATGAGAGGAGAAAAGAGAAAACGGACCAAATGGCGCCGCGGCACAGACCTTAATGAAAGTACCAGTGCGGCAAAGGAAAAGCGCACACGGTGAGCCCTTAAATTAATTCGCGATGAATTACGTCCGCGCCAGATGCTCGGGCAGTTGTGTTTATTTATGAAGGAACACACTCTCTCTCTCTCTCTCAGTCTCTCTCTCTTTACCCGCCGATCGTCTTCCCAGAGTCCACAAGTACGTACAAACCAGATCTTCCTTCTTTCCCCTTCACCGTCCCACCGGTCCATAACTACTGCCCGCATAGGTCGCAAAAGAGATCTTCCAGCTTTAATCCAAGATTTCACCAATTTACTCATTTTTTTATAGTCTACCCTCGAGTATCTTTCCTTTCGATGAGCCTCTCGAATTCATACGACCAAATCAATCATTATATAATCTCGTTTTATTTATACGATCGTTCCCTTTTGATGATTATTTTTTTTTTAATGCAAATCTTTATACATAGCCGTCAACTTGAGAGATTTGAGGAGGCAACTTCCGGTTTCGTACGAACGTGACTACAAAATAGGGGTTGAATTGCCCGCGAGAATGAATTTGGGAGCGAAAAATTATTTCATTTATATTTTTTATATTTTTCATATTATATTTTATATGAATAATCCAGACGTACACATATATATATATTTTTTTGTGCTCCAAATTTTTTTGTATTCAATTATAATGCTATAAAATTTTTTTATTCGTATATGGGATTAATGGAAGTTTTTTTTCTTTATTTCTCGATTTTTGCATCATCAAAGCTCGTAATCGTGAGTAAATAAATAAATTAAAACTGCCGTAATTAACTCAATTTCCGCCTGGAAGAATCGAGGATTTGGAAGGGAAGCATCTTTTGCATCAAAGCTGGCCACGAAAAAAATATTACAGTTGGTAATATTGGCTGGTTGGAGATTATTTGATTTATTCAACAACGAGTATACACATTTTTTTATTATCTCACTTTTGTTTAAATCATCATTATTCACTTTTTTTGCTTATTTGCATCCTTCGTTTATCTCAGTCGTATCAATAGTTTATATCCATATCTGTATTTGTATATATATATTCATCACAGAAACATACATTCCAATATTTTTCGAACATTTTTTTTTTTTCAAAGATCTTTGGATTTTAGCTGTTAAAACACGATAAAATAATCGGCACTAATGACAGCATATATATATATATATATATGTGTATATCTTTTTCAACGACATTATTACAAAACTCTTTCACTCATGCACTCACCTGCTAAATAATATTTATACTACTAATATTTTTCTCATTCACAGTACTTTTTTTTTCTAATTTTTTTAAACCAAGTTTTGCTTCGTTGGAAAATGTTTTCGTTTTTCCCTCCATCTATTGTCATCGATGAACGGAGCTGGTTAACGTAATGTCATTAAAACTTATTCTTCCTTCGTCCATCATGTTTTTTCTCCCTTATAACATCAAACTTACAAGGTAATTTATGCATCGCGCTACATTTTATTATTACTATTATTATTATTATCATACAAGCGTATCGATCGTTTAATGATTCTTTTCAACCGTCAGCAAAATATCATACATATATATATTGTATGTACGATAAAGCTTTATTTTTCTAATATTGTAATTTCTCCACGTCGACGAAACCTGATGTAGTTACCCTGACGTTCATCTCGATCAATTGATAATTACGTCGTCATATATCTAACGTATTTCAGCGTTAATCCTTTTTTTTTTTGTTTTATAAATATACAACTAAGCCAATATATTTCTGGAAGTTTCAGGACAATTTACAATGTTGATCCAGTTATTTGCAAATTGTCTCTCCGTACTCAGATCGAACCAAAATATCAGGAACATTTTCATAAAAATGATGAATGCTCAAAAAAAAAAAAACTAGCAATTTCTACTTATTGACAAAATATTCTATACACAAAAGAGTGTATCGTACACTCATATACAATGATTTTTACATGATGATCGCTCACGCGAATAATGACAGTCTCTCGAATATTCTACTGCAAAAATTGCTACAGCTGCTCGTACTATATTTGTGTATATCGATTCTAATCATTCATATATATCTATATATATATATATATATATATATATATATATATATATATATATATATATATATATATATAGCCGCAATCTTCGATACTGTGATAGCCAAAAATTTAGCTTCCAGCAGTGATATGATTTTTTCAAGAAAAAAAAAAAAAATTTGTTTCCAAAATGAACCATTTGAATATATCGCTGGATTGAAAAACACAAAAATATATCGCTATCATTTACGAACTCAGTTTCACAAATAATCTCGGCAATGTTTGTATATATAATATATATATATATATATATATATATCCACATGAAATTTACATTATGAACATGCTCGAATCTACAATCTTGAAAGCTTAACACAAAATCAGAATAAGTATAGAAAATTCATGGAGAACTAGGGATTATTAACATTTTTTTTTAAATTGAAAATTTAACAAATAATTCATCTTTTGGCGTTTCGCTAATTTTACCGTCACACTCAAGGAAAACGACGTCATTGTAAACTGCGTTAAAAATTTCAATGTGAATTTTCTATTTTTAGGCTCGGTTGAGTATACATCACCTTTTTTTATTTGAATTTTTATTTAGGTTGAAAATTCCAATAAAATAAATTACCTCAAAGATAAGATGGAAGTAACGATGTTTTCAATTATAACTAATAGAATCCATCTTTAACTTGAAGATATTTGTCAGTTCTAAATGATCAACTTGTTGAAAGTTTCACTGTATATGTGTAACATACGAAATAAATATATCAATCAGTCATAAGAATCGTAATTGTCAATATTTTACAATACAATAATAGATAATGATATATTTTTATTAGGAGGGTAAGGGCGAAATTTTTCGAAATATTTCCTGCATGTATCGACGTTATTATACGATATATATTTTTCACATGAGTTACATAAGCTCGAGAGTGGAAGATGTGTGTGTTTTTGTGCCACTGAAAATTTCATATAATCTTAAAACACCAAATAGAAAAATAGAAAAAAAAAAAATATCACAAAGAAGTTGAAAAGGGATTATGAGTTTCGGTGTGTACTTACATGCCCACGGTACATACCCACGAACTCTGGTCGTGGCTCATAAAATATAAGTCATGCGCACAGACCGGAAACGAGAGAGAGAGAGAGAGAGAGAGAGGAAGTGAGAAAAAAAAGACCATCCTCTCGCTCTCGGACGAGAAAACAAGAGAAAATGTGCGATCCACGTCGACCAGTTGCCGAGAGAAAAAACTTATTATTATTATTATTATTATTATTATTACACAGGACACGGGACAGGTAGTGTCTTGGGGTGACGAGCCTGCTGCGATTTTTTTTTTACCGAGTATTTTATAAATCTGACCGTGAATTTTTTTTCCAATTTAATATTTTTTATAAGACAAAATTCGCTGCACTAAACGCGAGTAACAGATTTACGAGTCTAATTATTTTTATGAGATTTTCATTTTTGGGCCAATTTTATTTATTATATTTACGCAAAATTTTAATCGCGATCATAATCATGAAAATAATAAAAATCACATGTCTCTCTTGATAAAAAAAAAAAAGTTTAATTAATGGAAGAGAAAATAATGGAGTTTGGTGTATTTTAATGATCGATGAGCGAGCTCTATATTGATTTGCTTCTAATATATACGTAAACAGCCAAATAATAATTTGATTATTCATAAAAATTCATTAAATGTTATTGTTTTAAATCACCATTTCATTATTAATTTAATTGTCGCGTAACAACGTTGCATCGCCAATGAGGCTTATCGATTTTTTTTTTAATCCTTTATAAATTCTCGCTGGATGATAAAAAAGAGGGACAAAAATATAATAATTTTATATTCTTTCAGGCACACAAGCATGATTTTCCCTATTTTTTTCCTCTCACTCTCTCTGTCTCTCTCGCTCTCTGTCCATCCCATTTTTTATAATTCATGATAAAATCTCGAACGAGGAAAGTGCGTCGCCCTATAGTAACCAGAACGTTATCTACTCTTGGAAATTGACGAATTTTTTCTCGCAAAAAAAGTGTATATACATTTTTATTTCTCATACATCCCCCGAGCGAGGTAAACTGGCAAGATAAACCGGGATTCACTCGAGCCAACCCCCTCAGTTTTTTTCCTACAATCATTTCCCTTTGCAGTTGAAAAGTGTTGCTGGGCTCGCACGGTTTTACTTAAATTCGCCTTTGCTTTTACCCTCCCTTTTTATTTTATGCGCGTACTTTATAAATATATATATATATATATCTATATGTGTATATATATATATATATATATATTCGTTAAAGCACACATGCTCGAAAATTTCAGTCTCTCGCACATTGGCAATCTTCATAGTTGCCTGAATCCAACGATCGTGAAGAATTCAACGAGCATTAGGCTAATACGACAAGCGAAATCTCGAGACCCCGTCGACGAAGTTGAATCGAGACCCGAGCGATTTTTTTTATTCATTTTAACGGTTGGCGTTGGACTCGAGGCAGACGGATGACTCACGTGTCCGTGAACAGTATTGTCAACGGGGAAAAATTTATTACCATTATAATTGTTGTTGCTCGTGTCAATTTTGTCAGAATCGGCAGAACCAAATGATATCTCGTCCTCTTCGTCGTAAAACGGTGGTAAGCCAACCGTTTGCGTTCTCGTAGGACCAGATATTCCTGAAAAATATCGTGAATCGCGTGTTTGAGAACGCAGACATAAAAAAAGTGACACACTTTTGGGCACAATGTGCTTTTTCGATGTTTAAATGTTGTTCTGAGTCTACAACGAATTTTAGACTTAATGGAAATTTTCTTTTTGTTAGATAAAAATTTATGATTAAAAATTATATTACTCCAGCAAATTTATGTTATATTTTGATAAAAGAGACTTTTTGGCACAATGTGCTTTTTCGATGTTTAAATGTTGTATACTCAGAACAACATTTAAACATCGAAAAATTTATGGTTAAAAATTATATTACTCCAGCAAATTTAAGTAATATTTTGATAAAAAACCCCTTCTTGGCACAATGTGATTTTTCGATGTTTAAATGTTGTTCTGAGTCTACAACGAATTTTAGACTGTATGGGAATTTTCTTTTTGTTAGATAAAAAATTATGGTTAAAAATTATATTACTCCAGCAAATTTAAGTAATATTTTGATAAAAAACCCCTTTTTGGCACAATGTGATTTTTCGATGTTTAAATGTTGTTCTGAGTCTACAACGAATTTTAGACTATATGGGAAGTTTTTTTAATAGATTAAAATTTAGTGTAGCGTTCAAGATTTATGATTAAAAATGAAACTACTCCAGAAAATATTAGTAATCGTTTGTGCTCCGGCGCACTAGCAATCTATCATGGAGGGAATCATAATTTCATCAAAAATATCAATCAGAAAAAAATACCAATCAGATATACCCTCGATATAGGAAATTTTAGTAATATTTTGTATTAAATTACAAGAAAAATCCAGCTTATCGTTGCGTCAAAAATACGAAAAAGTACACTCGAATCATATACTTTACACAGAAAATTCTCTGTTTCTATTTTGCATTTAAATTCCCACGTGTCAATTGTTGCACGAAAAATCCATAAAAATTTGAAGCAGTTTTATCGAGTTTGTTTATTTCCATCGTAATATTGATCGGCCAGTCAGCAAAGTATCGTGAGAGTAAATCGTTCGTTTACAATTCAGGATAAAACAACAAATAATATAAAGATGCATCGATAAACTGTAAGGAAAAGGAAAATGCAGAAAAAATAAAGAAATAAAAATGCAAGAATATCGCGGAACTGTGCAAAGTGGATATAGACTATTCCCGAGTCTATAGAGAGCCACTCGTGTGTCCTGCGGGGATGAAAACACCCCGTGGCAGTACGAGACAGCAAAGAGCTTCGACGAGGACCTCTGTACGATTTTTCCACTACCTTTGCCAAAGTAGCGACGCGCAACCGTAGAAAATGTAAGAAAAGTGGCACGAGCCAAGATGGACAGGGAATCGCACTGGGTTGGCATTTATGAGAGAAAGAGAGAAAGAACGGAAAAGAAAAAATATATATATATGTATATATATATATGAAATATCGCGGAAAAGTCCCCAAGGCGAAAAACAATGGTGGCCCTCAGTAGCACAGACGGTAAGTGATGCCCGAAGTAGAAAAAGAAGAAGAAGAAGAAGGAGAAGAAAAAGAAGAAGAAGGAGAAGAAAAGGAAGAAGAAGGAGAAGAAAAAGAAAAAGAAAGAGAAGAAGATATTATATATAGTAAATCCGAGGGAGAGAAACGACAAGAGGAAAGTCTCGTAGAAAAGTTGCTCAAATTCGTATCGCAGAGAGAAGGACTCTGATCGAAATTGAGCGACAGAACCAGGGCGAACGGGGAGGGAGGCTGACAAAAAGTTGTTTTTTCCAAAGTTCGAGAGATCAGACTTTTCTGCCGGGTATATCACGAAAAAAACCTCACTCTCACCTCATATCATATTCGATATATTTCCAAACTTGGCGATTTTTCATTGTCTTTGGGAGGAAATGAAATGGCTATAAAAAACATACCGATACGTTTCGACGAAATAATTTATAAAAATTTGTTCATTTTGTGATCGTTAAAACTGTCGCGGTTGGGTCGATTTCACAGTTCAAAAATATACTCGTCCATTTACATGGGAGAAATTGATAATTTACGTTTGGTCCGATGCAATTTAATCAAATCTATAATGCAATTCCATGTATTTCCGTTTAATCAGATGTAATACAATGCAAATAAATGTGATTTAATTCCATATAATATGTAATGTGTGCGTAATGTAATAAAATTCCATCAAGGGATAATTTACACATCGAGGTGTAAATTCGTAAATTCGTAAATTCGTAAATCGTAAAAAAATGAGACAGCTATAAAAAACATACCGATACGTTTCAACGAAAGAATGGCATTGAATGTAATAAAATTCTATCAAGGTATAATTTACACATCGAGATGTAAATTCAAATTGATTTATGATCGTATTATCGACAATCGCATTATGACAAATGAAATAATAAATAATTGAATTGCTTACCGTACAACCGGATGCTGCTGTCAACCTCACCGAGAGAATTTTTCGCCGCGCAACGATACTTGCCCATATCCTGCATTTGAAGATTTCGTATGGTCAAAATCATACGAACCTGAAATGCCAATTTTTGGACGACCTGAACATCGTGACGTGCGCTCGATATTATCATCTCTTCTGAAACAAATTATCCTCATTGTCGCCATCCCTCGAGCAGTAAAGCGCAAATTATTGAAAATGTCATTTAACGAGAATTGTAAAATCGATAAAAACAAAAAAAATTGTAACAAACATTTAATTTTGCTATTTAAAAATAACACAAAAAAAACCGGAAAATCTCTATTTGGCAGAGTGACAGATATCAAAATTCAATTACGGCTGAATATTTTTTCACTGATCATATACGACGACGCGATAAGATAATCGATTGGATTGAAAAAGGTGTATGAGAATGTTTTTTTTTTTTCCCCACGAGAACGCGGTGTGTGAATATCGTGGACGTTTGGTTATTTCCGGAATAAAAAAAAAAAAAAAAAAAAAAAGATTATATCGAACGAGGAGATTAGAATATCGTGTCGCAGAAAGGCCATGGAAATTTAGAGGTGGGCGCATAGTCGAGGGAATTTGCGACAAGCAAACTTTTCAACGGAATATATTCGATCACATCCGGATAAAATACAAACGATACAACGCGATCATGAAATGATTTTTTTTTTTTTTTCGAGTATTTGAGTTGCCAAAATGGCGTGTCAATTGTGAAAAAATGAATTATTAAGCACCGAATAATTTTTTTCAAACAGCGGAAACTCATGCGGGCTTCCTCACTTTTATCGAAATTATTATTATTATCACTTCTTATCTCGTGCCATAAAAAAAAAAAAAATTATTCGCGTCTTAAAATTTTTAACTCAAAGTAAAAAAAAAAAAAAAGGCGACAATTTTTTCAACCAAACAAAGAACTTTAAATATCTCGAAGAATTATTTAAAAATCACATTGGAGCCTTCATTTCGCTTGAAAATAATAATAATTTCCTCGTTCTTAACGAGTGCTCCTTTTTTTTTGGTTTTCAAAAATGTTCATAACTTTGTTAATTATTTGCTCACCCTTGTCCTTGACCCAATAATTGATCGACATTGGCGATGCCTCGACCGAACATTCCAGGGCAACGTCGGTGCCCAACGGCGCGCCGACCAGTTGATTAGGTACGTGAATTACCGGTGCAACTGCGAGCCCAATAAAGCATATATGTGTACACATGAATCCTCAATCTCTTGTTCCATTGCTATACGGTCATAGATATATATATATATATATATATAGAACGTGTTGTATACAGCATGAAATTCCATTGCTATATGCCCCAAAGGCTCCCCGAGAGTTTAACCAACCCCTCTGAATCTCGATATGGTACTCGCTATTCACCTTGTATATATATTAATATTATTAATAATAATAATAATAATTATTATATATATATATATATATATATATATATATATATATAATAATTATTATTATTATTATTAATAATATTAATATTAATATTATTCTCATCATCATCATTCTATAGTTATGCATATAATTATATACCATATACGTATAGAAAGGAGTTCAAGGACTCATTTGCACTCTCACATACATATATCGCTCCATTATTCATATCTTTGAGTTTATCCATATACATATATCTCGCGAGAGTTTGACGCGTGAAAAGTTTCCATCGCATGTACTAATTAATGATCAACTTACAATGCACGTTGATGGTTATTCGTTTGCTGATAGAGGGTGGCACGCGATTGCTCGCTATGCACAAATATGCCCCCATGTCGTTTCTCGATACCTTAGTCAGACGCAATTCCTCGCCTACGAATTCCTTCACCAACGTTGCTGCGACAAACAACGATCGAGCGTTGATTGAATGAAATATTTTTGTGACATTGTAAAATAAATTTGTGTGCCAAATTTAACATTATGTGGACTCTAAAGTGAAAATGATGATTTTTCAGCAAATTTTTATGTATTTTTGGAGTCTCAAATATATATATTTTTTTAATTTATTTTTATTGTTATGCAGGTAAAGACGGGACAAAGTTATTTCATTACTTGATTAGATTTTTTTGTTTTTCAACTTTGTTTTCGAGGAAATTAAATATTTCATTATTTTTCAAAAGTTCATTATTTTTTCGTCAATTAAACTGGCAATTTTTCCTTCATCGTAATAATTTTGACTCAATCCATTCAACCATCTTGCGAATGCGATAACTAATTTTCATTCAGAAGATAAAAATTCTTTTGGCCTACTTTTTTTTGCACTGAAATTTCGACGTTTCGTAAATTATTATTATTTTTTTTGATTAACGAAAAAAAACAAAGTGCAACATGAGCAAAATCCTTTATATTTCAATCACTCACTTCGTGTCTTCTGGTTGGGTGAATTCGAGGATATCGAGTCGCGTATGACAATTTCTCTGCCATCCTCTCGTCGCCATGTAACATGAGGGGGTGGTACGCCCTTCGCACGACAAGTGAGCTTCACCTGTCGTATACATCGTATGCATTTTATTGAGAGCGCGAATGAATGTAAAAAAAGAATAAATCATTTTTTTTTCATTGAAAATATTCTGGCAAAGTCGCAATTTTTTTTACCCTTATTAAAAATTGTCCGAATGTTTTTTTTTTTAATTTTTTCGTACGAAATCTACCCTCGAGGACTACTAAAAAATTATTAATCCCGAATCGAGCAATGATTTATAAATAAAACCCATAAATACATGTATACATGTATTTATTTCGAAAATTCTTCGCGAATGTGCATTAATGAAATATTTTGATTTGGGGAATTTCTCCTGTATTTCTCTCCCTCTGATAATTCGAAAACTTTATGAACCATAATTATGCGGCACGTTTTATTTTCTATGTACCTCTCCGAATTGTCCGATTTTTTTTTTTTTTTGTCGTATGAAATTTACCCTTGAGAACTACTAAAAAATTATTAATCCCGAATCGAGCAATGATTTATAAATAAAACCCATAAATACATGTATACATGTATTTATTTCGAAAATTCCTCGCGAATGTGCATTAAAGAAATATTTTGATTTGGGAAATTTCTCCTGTATTTCTCTCCCTCTGATAATTCGAAAACTTTATGAACCATAATTATGCGGCACGTTTTGTTTTCTATCTCCCTCTCGGGTTGTTCAATTTTGGCCAAACGCCTCGAGAGGGAGAGCGTTTATTGTTAAATAGAACGCAGATTCGAGCTCTCTCGTGTATTCTGTGAAATATTTCTGACTGTAAATTGAACAGCTTCACTCTGCTCCCCGTGAACTTTGTTTGGTATTTTCAGCGAGTGTGTGCACCATCCCCCGAGCCAAGTTAGGTAGCTCATACAACTAGCGAAATGTTAATTATCTAATTATCTCCCATATCTCTATATATTTATACGTATATATGTATGTATTCACACACACTCACATATATATATATATATATATATATATATATATATATATATATATATATATATATATATATATGCACATCGTCTGTGTCACGTTCGAAAGAATTTTCATACCTGTCCACCTTCGCCGATCATCACATCACCGGAAGTCTCATCGGCAATGAAATCTGGTGGTACCTCGATCGAGAGAACACCAGTCTGGAAAAACGAAGCCGATAAAAAAAAACAACGTGGATTAAAATCTATTCGATAAAATATATTAAATATTTTATTTGATATAACAAATGCAGATGATAAAAAGAAAAACGTCGATTATAAAATCTACTTATATGGTCCACTTTTAATTAGTTAAATTAAAAATCATGTCAAATTAGTCAGAGATAATTAGCATGTCTCTCGAGGTGAAAAAACGAACTCTAGAAATATATATTTAAATATATATGTATACATTTGTAAATACATACGTATACAGGTCGTTAATTTTAGGGTTTCTTATTTCGTGCTGAAACTTTTGTCCAAGTGCTGGTAAAAAATGCGGGTCAGTTTCGAAACGGCTGGACGGAGAGAGAGAGAGAGAGAGAGAGAGAGAGAGAGAGAGAGAGAGAGAGAGAGAGAGAGAGAGAGAGAGAGAGAGAGAGAGAGAGAGAGAGAGAGAGAGAGAGAGAGAGAGAGAGAGAGAGACTGTTTGGGTTCACACGACGGAGAAAAGGGTTTAATGACTCTCTGCGAGGAGCACAATCGACGAAAGGCAAAAGGAATGGACTTATGGGTTAAACAAGGTTTTTTTCGTTAATTAACACGCCACGTTCTCTCGTTTTTTCCAGTCATTCGACGCTTCACACTGTACAATTATAACAAAATTTTAGCGATTGCAGCGCCCTCGTTTCAACATTCTTCTCTTCTATAGTCACATCATAAATTTTTCTTGTGCAGCTTCGTATATTTTTATACGAATTTCGCGTATTTTCTTATAAAAATAAAAAAAAAATTCATCAATACGAAAATCTTTGTCGAGCGTAGTCCACGAAAATTAAAAGGAATTTATTAATGAAATTACTTAATGCTAATCGTGCAATACTTAATTTACATTAAAACCACTTTCAGAATATTAAAAATCTCAAATATTTTACATATTAAATCACCTGGATCTGGATGAAATTAGCAAATGAATTCTATCCATTCCAATCGATCCAAAACATTTCAGACTAATTACAATACGTTTCAAAATTGAAGGAAAATTTTTGGATATTAAATTACCCGAATTCAAGATACCCTTAGAAAAAAAAAAACCAAAAACTTTATAGGCACAAATGAGCATAATTTCGCGATTTCAAAGAATCAAAAATATTTCTTACAGAGGATTCTCAAATGGAACTCAACGAAAAAAATTTATATATATATTTACATATTTTTTTATAAAAATTTGCCTGTTGCACTTTTTCCCCAACAATTCAGACCCAAACATTTCAGACTAATTACAATATGTTTTAAAATTTAGGGAAAATTTTTGGATATCAAATTACTCGAATTCAAGATACCCCTAGAAAAAAAAACCAAAAACTTTATTGGCACAAATGAGCATAATTTCGCGATTTCAAAGAATCAAAAATATTACTTACAGAGGATTCTCAAATGGAGCTCAACGAAAAAATTTATATATATATATTTACATATTTTTTTATAAAAATTTGCCTGTTGCACTTTTTCCCCAACAATTCAGACCGAAACAATTCAGACTAATTACGATATGTTTTAAAATTTAAGGAAAATTTTTGGATATCAAATTACCCGAATTCAAGATACCCCTAGAAAAAAAAACCAAAAACTTTATTGGCACAAATGAGCATAATTTCGCGATTTCAAAGAATCAAAAATATTACTTACAGAGGATTCTCAAATGGAGCTCAACGAAAAAATTTATATATATATATTTACATATTTTTTTATAAAAATTTGCCTGTTGCATTTTTTCCCCAACAATTCAGACCCAAACATTTCAGACTAATTACGATATGTTTTAAAATTTAGGGAAAATTTTTGGATATCAAATTACCCGAATTCAAGATACGCCTAGAAAAAAAAACCAAAAACTTTATTGGCACAAGTGAGCATAATTTCGCGATTTCAAAGAATCAAAAATATTTCTTACAGAGGATTCTCAAATGGAGCTCAACGAAAAAAATTTATATATATATATTTACATATTTTTTTATAAAAATTTGCCTGTTGCACTTTTTCCTCTCCTCCCTCCCCTCTCTCTCTCTCTCTATCTATCTCTCTTTAGTGCACGCGACTAACTGGATTAGGCACGTATGCAATTATCTTTATGTGCGATCGCTCTCGGCGATGTTCTCTCGCGTCTCCCGTATCTTCATACGGATTACCGAGGGCCCCGCAAAAAGCCTTTGGGGGAGTGTTCTTGGAGGGATAGAACACGAGTTGAGACACGGGAGTGACTCTAAACTTCAATCATTATAACGAAATTGTCTGGTGAACGAGGAGGAGGCTCGTCTTAGGTTTGTGAACTGCTTGAGAAACGTTGTAATGAAGGGCCCACACTGTGCAAGACTCTCGAGATCCAAGTTTTACGCTCTATACATCCATATATATATATATATATATATTATGTTTGTGTATGCGCCCAAAACTGCCTATATAGAGCGGAATGACTCGGATACCTGAATGTTGTATATAATAGCCCTTTATGTGCAGATGTATATTGTATATATATATATATATATGTATATATGCATCTACACACAAAGCGCTATTGAATTGCCCGAATCGTGATTAAAACGTTTTGATGGTCGAGCACTACTATATAAATTTTAATCTCTTCCCTTTTGCCAGAGCTGGAAATTCAACGCGAATCTCGTAAAACTCATTTGAATCAGCAAACTTGTTTTTTCGACATTTATCGCTCGAGAAGGAAAGATTAATACAATAATGAGAAAACAAATGATGCTGGGCTGATTTTTTTATGATGGAATGTAAAATTTGTCCGGGCTTATTTAAAAATATTCACTTTATTTACGTAACAAAAATTAATGATAATAGTATTAATAATAATAATAATAATAATGACAATAAGATGACGAGAATAGAGCGTAGAATGATGAGAATAGAACGACTGATAAACTGCCAGTATTAAAACCAACACTTGGAATAAATAGTGTAAATATATAGATATACGTGAAGTAGAAACGGCCAAGAAAACTATATATATATAGTTTTCTTGTCCGCAAATAGTATATATATATATATATATATATATATATATATATATACTATTTGCGAGTCTCATGTCTTAACTAACGAAGCGAGGATTTACCTGTCACACGCATATATTTCATCGCTTTAACTTTCTCACGAGCTTGGCACGCCACTTCGTCCCGTTTATCGTTTAACACAGCATGGGATAGGATTGCTCACGCACCCAAGAAGTACATAGCATTTCGCTCGGATGAGATGAGAGCAGAGCTTGAGACTTGAGATGGAAAAAGACACGACGGGCGCCAAGCGAGTAACACAACTCGTGTAAAATCAACGAAATTATATATCGCAAAATCTCTCTGGCAGGGACTGAAGATATTTCGACTTTATGGAATAATTCGAGAAGCAACGAGAGCCGCGACTATATATATATAAATATAATTTGTGTGTGCTTTAAACAGAATTGTCAGTGGCACGTGCAATTAATACAAAGTCCTCGAACTTTAATAATAGACATAATAAAACATGTAAAATTTAGTGATTTATTAAACGTTTTATAATTATACGTTATATAAAAACGTTTTATAAAAATAATGTTTCTCCCATTTTTCGACAATATTTCACGTGCAAGAATCAAGTAAATTATTTTTAAATTGAGACAAAAAAATGGATGGAAGATTTTTATCAATATACCAGACATGACACAAAGTCGAAGATTCACATCAGTTTATATTACATATATTTTTAATTATAAAAAGTGCGTGGATAATTTTTCATTTGAAAAAAATAAATCAATTAAAGATTTTACAATTTGGCAATTGGAGCTCTGAGAGTCTTGAAAATTGACTCTTTTACGGGCGCCAAGCGAGAAACACAACTCGTGTAAAATCAACGAAATTATATATCGCAAAATCTCTCCAGCAGGAGCTGAAGATATTTCGACTTTATGGAGTAATTCGAGAAGCAACGAGAGCTGCGTCTATATATAAATATAATTTGTGTATTTTTTAAACACAATTGTCACTGGCACGTGCAATTAATACAAAGTCCTCGAACTTTAATAATATATATAATAAAACAGGTAAAATTTAGTGATTTATTAAACGTTTTATAAAAATAATGTTACTCTCATTTTTCGACAATATTTCACGTGGAAGAATCACGTAAATTATTTTTAAATTGAGACAAAAAAATGGATGGAAGATTTTTATCAATATACCAGACATGACACAAAGACGAAGGTTCACATCACTTTATATTACATATATTTTTGGTTATAAAAAGTGCGTGGATAATTTTTCATTTGAAAAAAATAAATCAATGAAAGATTTTACAATTTGCCAATTGGAGCTCTGAGAGTCTTGAAAATCGACTCTTTTACGCTCTCATTACTTAAGATATGGCTCTTGATATATACTTTGCGAGGAGCCTCAATATATATATATAGATAGAAGAGCCAACGAGGCTTTCTCGCAAACCATTCGAGATATTACGGTTCATTCGAGGAGGTTGAGGTTTGGCTTTTGGAAGAAATGGGAGAGAGAGAGCCCGAGAGAGAAAAGGATGGAAGCATTTTGGTGGATTAGCCGCGGTAACGATAACGAGAGAGAGAGAGAGAGAGAGCGAAAGAGAGACGAAGAGCAGCATAACACGAAAGGGAGAACGAGTGTACCCGCATAAATTCAATCTGATTTCTCGACTTACGAAACTAACCCCAACTCCGTACATACCCTTCACCCGCGAGAACCGCACACTGCTTTCTACTGCAACTTAATATATATATATATATATATATGTATATATATATGTATATAAGCAGCACAAGAAATTCTCGGACTTCCCTTCGCGATAGAGTTTCTTGAAAAAAAAAAGTATACCCGAGCCCGCTGCAAGACTTTTGTCCCTAAACTTCGTGGCAAGATGTAATTTCAAATTGGATCTCAAATCTTTAATTATACTCGTAGAATTCATTATTTTATTACTCTGGTAATTTTTTATTTTTTTTTAATCAATTTTCCGTAGAGTCAAAAAAATTAGTACGAAATTGGAATACATAGTCGTTAAAACTGAACGGATTGGAACTTGAAGAATTGTCATGGAAACTTGAAGGAGAAAATATATATGTTAATTAATTAAAGGATCAATTAATTTTCGTCATTAGTTTAGCTTGATGTGACAGTGAGAAATTGATCGTTTAAATTACGATGAAAATTTTCTCGTCTATTCGAGCAACGGATTTTTTTGTTATAAAAATATTTTATAAAAAAATTGTTAAAAAAATATTTATATCTGTTCTTTTGTTGTTTCGTTGAGTGATAATTGGTCGAATTTCTCGATACAGTCTCGATGGTCTGTGGATGTAACCAATTAGAAATGTTTCGACCTGAACAGCCTGGCTTATAAACTGACCAGAGAGAGTTTTGGGGGCTGCTAATGGTCTGTGGTCACAATCCCATCTCTACTTCACGACTGCCATATCGGAGGGCCTTTTGTGGTCGCGACGGCAAAATATATCCGACTGCGGAAAACGAGCTATAAACGTCAAACGAGCACCTGCGACTGAGGTAAACTTTATCGATATTTCTTTCAACGATTAATTCAACATTGCCTTATAATTTATTTAGTTTCCATTTAAATAAAGGATGTTTAATTTATTCATTTAATTTAAATAAATGACGTTTAATTTATTTATTTAATTTAAGCAAATCACGTTTAATTTATTTATTTAATTTAAGCAAATCACGTTTAATTGACATTTAGCAGTATTTCAATCAAATCATATCAATTATTCTTCATGTCCATTTTCATGTAGAATGCATTAACATTGTCTCTGTAGTAGAGTGACAATATTTTGTCTTCTATGCTTTTTTTTAAGTCTCACGAATAAAATTTGTTCTGATTCATGAAAAAAAAACATCCTCGCGTTATATTCGGCCGGGGGAAAAAATGTTTAGAGGGCGTTCATAAGATTCGAAAATTTATATTTTCACAAAAAACCTTTTTATTATTTTTTAAAAATTATTTTAGTATCGTCCTTGTCATCCTGTCTTTCGTTTCGGAGTTCAAAGGGTTCAAAAATATTAAATTATGCTAAAAATCGACTTTAAATAATTCTAATATCGCTCTTCTTACTCCGTCATATTTTCTCTACTCGAAATATGTGAAAGTTAGCAACATCTTTCAATGACGAAGTTGACGTAATGCGAAGAACGATGTTAGAATTTTTTCACATCGATATTTAGGAAAATTTGACACATCAAAACCCTTTGAGGCGACATTAAATATGAGAATATTTTTTCAAATATTTTTCCTCAATTGCATATTTTTTATGTTTTTTATGTTGCGATAGGATAAAAAAACACGACCCTAAAACAAAAAATATCCATTGTGGTCGGAATTTTATTTTTTGAGCCATATGTGCATCTTTTAAATATTTATCCCCTGACTCTTCGTGAGGTTTTTTTTTTTTGTGAAAAGGAATACGATTGTTTTTGGTGAGGCTATTAAAAAAAAAGAACTCAAAATATTCTCATCCCACTATCGAATTATGTCTATATACGTCGAGGAGAAGTTATAATTTTAAGTTGACCCAATCGATTTTCTTTTCATTGGATGGTAATTTCAGAAATATCTGAAATATTCAACAATTCAGGACACGTTGTCGAAAGATAAGAAAGTATGATTTAACGACGAGTATTCCGTAAAAATATCTAAAAATGTCTCGTAATCTGGTGCGATAGATAAAAATATTTAAACGAAACTAAAGTCAAATCTTAAAAAAAAAAAACAATGTCTGATTATAAACGGGTATTTCTACTTGTTTTGTTTGAATAGTTTCAAGTGATGTATCCATGCCCGCCAAACTTATAATTACGAGGAAAAAAAAATCGCCAGTTCACTCATCAACTCACAATCAATCCGAATATTTTGCTATCAAGAATACACAAGAAAAAAATCTTTTTCTCAAAATACTTGATTTAACAAAATTACTGATTTTATCGTAAAATTTGTCGAGTGATGAAAAAAAATATATATATATTTACGTTTGTTTTTCCCTAAAAATAATTTTCGTTTGCGTAATATCTCGCATCGCCAGAAATTCGATACAAATACGAGGCAGAGATGAAGAGAACGAGACAGAGAGAGAGAGAGAGAGAGAGACAAGAGGAGAGAGAACGGAATTAGGATCGCATTGTGGTATTTGATCCACACAACTGTTCGACATAACTAGAGTCTAATTAATGCTCGGAATTGCATCACGAGAGATGTGAATATGTATATCGACTCGGTTCGATATTTCTCTACCCTCCCCTACTTGATCTCGCCCCTTCACAAAATTAAGCTGATCGACGAATTTCACTGTTGCGTTCTAAATAGCTCTTCGCGAGGGTGAAATCTGCCACTCTTGTACTCGATATACGATAACGATACAGTGGAAATTCAAAACCACGACTGAAATCATGCCTCACACCGATTGGCCAGCCAAAACCCCGATTTCCGAGTCCTTTTGATGATTTAATCTACCAAAGAGGGAGGGGGTGGGGTGGGGAGGGGGGGGGGGGGAGTAATCGCTTCATTCTCGAACCGCTCATTGAGCGGTTTTTGGTACAAATTATCGCGAATCTTGCTATATGTCAATATCGCAATTGTCGATATATGTATAATATACAGGAAAAGATTTTTTTTTTAATGGAGAATAAAGAAATAAATTACTTTTCTACGCCACCAGTCGTCTACGCCTCATCAATACCAATAAATTTTTATATTAATAAGAAAAAAAACAATTTTAAGCTAAGATAAAAGAGTGGAAAAAATATTTATTAAACTATCAATAATTTTTAACTAACTATAATTATTATGATGAAATTACTAATAATTGATACGATAATAAATTCGTTGATTAAAATATCGAGTCTTTCAATCATGATTTGATCATATTAAATTAATTGGACGTTGATTGTAATTTATAATTTAACTGCAATTAAATTGGAGAAAATATTGGGACGTTGCTTGTTTCGATTAAATCTTCGAAATGGTTTCTTTATATATATATATAATTGTCGATGAATGAATTGCAGTTGATGATAGCTCACCTGACTCTTCATTGGATCGGTGTTAATTTGGCACATGTATAATCCAGCATCCTCGAGCTCCACACCCTTTATATGAAGATTCCACATTGTGTGATCACTTCGTGTTACGGAAACTCGTGGATTGTGAGTGATGACGTGATCGTGAATTGCCTGTATCGCTTTTGTGTCAGCTTTTATCCAACCGACCTGTTTAAACATATATTCAACATGTGGGACGAAAATTCGAAGAGCTTTTAGCTCGTCAAATTTTTAATAATATTTCAATCAAAATAATTTGTATTATTAATATTTTTTTTTTGTTAATAATTGAAAACAGACCATTTTATTTTACGTTATTTTATTTTAAGAGAAAAAAAGTTTATTGGTCTCGTCAAATTTTCCACGACCGTTCATACGTTTCACTATAGTGAATATATATATATATGTATAAGCGATCATAGTAGCGTCGCCCAACTTTCGTCGGAAAATTTGCATTTTCCCGGGAATATACCAAGCCCCGAGGCTCTTTGTCTACAGAATAGAGAGGGGGGGGGGGGGGGGGGGGAGAAAGAGAGAGAGGGGGGGAGAGGGAGAAAGAGAGAGAGAGGGGAGAGAGGGAGGAAGAGAGAGAGAGAAGGGGGAAAAGTAAGAGGGCTGTCTGCTCAACGTATATATCTGGAACGTGGGGTTCGTGTCGTTTTACAGGACCGAGATTGAAAGAGTCACGTAGATCCAAAATAGTGAAAACTCTAATTTACATATGTAACTCATACCTAAATAATATATTTGTGGCAATAAAATATTTCGAACAAAAAGGAACGGTAGATCCCAATCGATATTTCGCGAGTCAACGTTAAAAAGATCGATAAATAAAATTTGTATTCCTACCTATATCGTATCGAAAATGAAAAAATAAAAAAAAATAAAACTTACCCTGTATCCTCCGAGATGTTCAACCAGACACGTGAACATTGCATCTCTCCCCAGGGGGATTGTGAGATTTGCTATGGGTCCGCCAAACTCTGGCTGGAAAGCACCACCTTGAAAATATACGAACAAGCCAAAAAATACGATCCATATAATCGTTATTGAAATACAACATTTTTATTCTTAAGAAAACCTATTTATAGTAAATTTCAATCTTCAAAAAATTCATTTCAATCACATAAAGTTCGTTCCAGTTCGACAAAATTGACTTAAATATAATGCTTTCATTTTCCTCGATGTAAAGAATTTTCTAGTTTCACGACTAACTGAACAATCTCCAAAGTTTGTATACAGCCCTCATGTATACAAAGTAAAATTGGTCAGAAGCGTGAATTCAATTGAATGGAATAACTGATTTTATGCTCGATTAAGTCACGATCAGTGTCTAAAAGGGCCACGGAGGCAAACTCATTGAAAGAAAATCAAAGAGAGAGAGAGAAACAAAGTTTTCCTTTGAGGCTGGGAGGACGAAAGTAGACGAAAAATAAGCAAACAAAAAAAGCAGTATTTGAGAGTGTTAGGTCTTGTGAGGATTTTCACAAATAGCGTCCACGATAAGTAAGAAAAGAACAGAGAGAAGGAGAGAGAGAGAGGACGCTACAATCGTCAATAGCGTCGAGAGTGCCCTCTCGAGGCGGCGTGGGTGAAGCCACGATGAAACGTAATAAGCGACGCCAAGTGAATAAGAGAACCCATAGTCCGTTTGAACATCGAATAAGCGGGAAAAGTGCGAAGTGAGAAGGTGAAAGAAACTCGAGAAACCGAGGACGAAGAAAGAATTTAAAAAAAAAAGAGTAAAAGCATAGGAGAGCTTTGGTTGAGTAGAGAACGTGTGGCGAAAAACGATGCTGGGTGAATCAGGAAAAAAAGAGCCACTCCGTCCCCAGAGGGCACAGCAGAGACGAAAACGAAGAAGAAGAAGAATAAGACGAAGAAAAAAAATACACAGATAAGAATATAAGGAGAGAGGCAAGCTAGCGTGAACCATACAGAAGCTCGAAAATATAAGTGGTGGAAGAAGTGGAGCGTCAACATGCCGCTAGATGGCGAGCGCGAGCAGCGTGAAGACGAAAGAAGCGACAAGGTTGACCCATTTATCTCATAACAGGAATAATAGGATCTGAAAGTGTTATAAGTAGACAATCACCGTGGGATATTCGAGAATGTTTTGCCGCTATATTCATTCTTTTTGTTCTGCGACGTTGTCCAATTTGCCGTATATAGATTTATTCGTATATATACATATATACATATATATATATATATATATATATATATATATATATATATATATATTGTATATGTATGGTGTGCAAAAGTAGCAATGGAAAATAAGCTCTCGAAGACTGCTTAACGCGAAAGGTGCTTTTCATTCGTCTCGTTGCTTCTCCAACAGCTTTTACGCTTTAACCTCCATTAACTCAAAGAAGGAAGGAGAGAGAGAACAGAGAGACGAAAGATATTTACTTCGAAGAAAGAGAATTACGAGTCGTAATTGTCATTTGCCGAGGTAGAGAGTACTTGTCTCTCATTATTCGCGAATACAATAGACGTACTTTGCATTGAATATTATTACATTTATTTTCTCTTCTTATTTTTAATCTCGTTGATCTTCTTCAATCACAAGTCCCATTTTTCTCCTGGAATATGAGGGTTTTTTCGCTACTACAAATTCCAGAAGAGTCCCGAGTGCTAAAAATCACGAGTGTGCCAATTGGATGATAAGGATCGTCTACTTTGGTCCAGGCGTGGGGAAATTCTCGTGGATGCGACTGTGATAAACGAGCTGTACGAATTTTTCACGCCTCAAGTCTGATTAATTTTAATGTATTCAAGTTCCCGAATGGAAAGGGAAAGAGGTAAAAATTGTACCTTCCAAGTTGATTTTACGTGAAATTTTGAATTATCCGACAATTGAATTTTTCATTTTTACCAGATAAGAATGAACATTTTAAAATCAATAATTTTGAATTCGAAAATATCTAATTGATTGATTTTTTTTTTCTTGATGCTGCATATAATTATTCATTCCAACTAAAGAGTATTTAAATTTACAAAACAAAGTCGTGATATGAAGCATTTGAACCAAAATGCACGTGTAAAATGAGAGAGTATAATATCAAAACTTTGAAAGGACGGTTAACCAATGTCTCGAACAATGAACGCTGGCGTATGACCGAACAATGTTTAATAGAGTATGCATACGTTGAACGTTTGTCGGTTCTATAGTGTGAGGGAGAGAGATCGAAAGAGAGGGAGAGAGAGAGAGAGAATAGGAGGGTCCTAACCAATTCGCGTCCAAATCACATATATGCACTCGAACTTTGTAACTTTATCAGAATGCCTGTGGCGACGTTACACATGCAACGGCTGGACCATTCGGATTTCGCATCAAAGCTCCGTCTTGTTCGACCCATCCACCCCTTTAAAATTCTCCCTTGGTATTAAATGGTCGCTATAGAGCTACATGATATAAAGCTAAGAGTGGGGCGAAATACCGAATGAGGCGAGCACGTGCTAAAACGACCTTTTATTGCAAAAGAGAGAGAGAGAGAGAGAGAGAGAGATAGTTTCGAGATCCTGCGGCAGTGCACCAAAACGTACATGTACAACATGTGTACATATGTGGGTATCATAAGCAGGACAAAATTGCTACAGGCAATTCCACTTGGCCATTTGTTCATGTGAAGTTTGTTTGAAAATTACATGACTTGTCTCTTTAATTATATTTTGATTTTCAGCATTATTGAAATGTGACATTAATATTGTTATCATTATTATTATTATTAGCATTATAAATCGTAAATAATCATCCAGACTCTGGCATGAAGAAGAAAAAATGAATGAAAAATCTATCAATTATGAGTAAAGATAGTAACAATAAAGAAATAAAGAACTGGGTAATATAAAAGTGTACTTTTAATTGCTGAAATATCGTCAAAATCCATATAAAACGAAAAGGGCTACAATGAAATGTGTGAAATGTGTGAACTTACCAAAATTATCGTTTGGATATGTAAGTAGAACGATCAACATCACTATGAGGGCTTTTTCACGAACGACCATTTTGTCAGAATCATCGGATCAGCTGTAAATAAATAATTTATATAAATTAAAAAATTTCACCCCGCTGAATGGTTTGAGGGTTGATGAAAAATTTCTTATGTATTTTTTTTTCTCTACTTTTTCGTTTGAGTAAAAGAAAAAAATCATCCAAGTATACAAAATGTAACTCCAAGATGTGTCACGCATTCACTCTTCGGATGTGTCGCATATTCCATAGAGACAAAACAATGAAAGAGATTCGCAATAATATACTGATATGTAGGTTGCATTGGAGAAATTCCTCAAGTGACGATATGAAAAACGGCATTCATACATTTCTGAGAGCCGTTTTCATTCGTGTATGTGCATTGTTGCAGCGTACATCTCTCTCGCCCCTCTTTACGTAAAAATACACTTCGTACGTATCCCCGGACAATTTTCTTCCCAACTCAACGATATATTAAATATCTTTGTAAAATAAGTCTTCTTCGATTTTTACATTTTGTATTCTTTCAATGCATAAAAAAATGATGGTCACGATAATATTTTTAGATATTTCTTGCGAGTGCAGTGGAAAAACAAAAAAACGTTTGAAAAAAAAAAATGAAAATATTTTTCATCTTTGAATACTTTTATTACACCTTAGATTTTTTTTTTTTTTTTTTTATAATTTCGAGCTGAAATTATATTCTTTTAATAATGGACGTATAAGGTAAACAAATTAATTAAACAAAATTATTGTGCATTAAAAAAGATTAGTTATGAGAATTCATTAAAATTAAAGATGAATCGTTTATTTTTCGATAGAAATGTACATTAAGTGCATCCTTAATTCAATTAATTTCGTCTACGATCCTCGAAATTAAAATGTAAAAACACAACCAATCTCGATCATTTAAATTGCAGAGTCTTATTCGTGTAATTAAAGTTACAAATTAAATTCTCAATTAATAGAGCTCTCAAGTATGTACATATTTATAAAACAGAAATACAAAAGTCGTTCATTTATATTGTCACTTGATAAACGAGACGATTCGAATATTTCAATTACCGAAATAATCAAATATCAAAAGTTTCCTCCAAACGACGAAAATGTCCAATAATGCAATTAAGCCAATTATCACGATTATACATCGCGACCCGATTTTCATATGTGTCTTCAATGATTCAAACCGAACTTGCGACGCGAATAGTTCGGGAAAATTCACTCATGACTAAATTATCAGCCCTCTGGGCAACGTCGAGAGATATGAATTGAATTGAGCTCTGAGCTGGCTTGTGTTGAGAGATTAAGAGAAATCTGTACTTTCCCCTCATCTCATAGAAATCGCCTTTCGATGACATCACAAATATTCCTCCCCTATGTAATTTTCAAATTACATGAAATTTTATTTTTCCATTTTTATCAAAAATATTAAAAAAAAAACAAAAATTTATTCTCGCAATGGGCATTCTTTCGTTGATTTAAACATCGGTAAATGATATTTTTATATCACAAATGATTTTCGTTATCTATTCATATTTCATTTACTCGGAGTTTTGACGAGGAAAATTTCTTTATATTCTCGTGATACTTCTTGTACATACGAATGATCATTTGTCTCACGGTATAAAATGCTCGAGCGGAGTAGAAAGATTGACGATATTATATACAAAAATCGTTAAACGTGTCACAAAACCGTGAGAGCGAGAAGCCAAGAGAGAGCGAGAGAGCGAGAGCTCGTTCGAGTTCACCATTTTCTGTGAGACTTGTCTCTGTCCTTGACATTCGAACTAATGATCCAGATCGTTTTGCATGAGAATGAGTCCGACCGCACGTGAATGATCGATCGTAACGTGGCATAAAACGATCGAGAGGGCTCCGGTTAAGTTGAAAGGGTGGAAAGAGCAAGAGGAGGGCCCGCAAAACGATTTCCCGAGGCACGCTATGGAAAACTCTCTAAACCCCGACGAGCATGTTTTCTCTCTCTCTCTCTCTCTCTCTCTCTCTCTCTCTCTCTCTCTCTCTCTCTCTCTCTCTCTCTCTCTCTCTTTCTATCCGTAAATTTCAAACTCGACTTGGCGGTGCATACACGGGAACCATTAAAAAAAAAAAAAAAAAAAATGTGTGCAAGAGTGAATAAGGGAGTAGAATAAAAAAAAAAGGTAACAAGAAATGAACAAAAAAGAGGGTAAAATACACCCAAAAAGAAACGAAATTTCCGCGTCGCTGCTGTGTCACGTTTCAACGATTTTTTTGTTTTATTTTTTTTTCAAGTTTTCTCCACTCGCCCAATCCCCCCATTGTACATGAATATAATACATCCCTCTGTTGCAACCCCCCGTTAACGTTTTACATCTGGCGCGGGAATCTCCCTCACTCTGGTTGCGCCCAAGTGAATATATACACTAAAACTACAGTCCAGTGACACTGAATTACTTTTTTTTTTTTTTGCGTCTCCTCTTTCGTGTACCACGACGATAGTTTTTTTTTTTTTTCACCACCCTTTAAATGATATTCGTATTTTTTTATCAAATGCTCGACAGTATTTTTAAGATTGCAACGATGCATTTTTTTTTTTTTTAACGGCTGATAAGAAAATTTGATAAGCAATATTTTTCTCACTGTAATATTGGCTTGGATTAAATATTTTTGTCGCATGCGCTCTCCACCCCATGCCGAAAGCCTCGGCAGTAACTCAGCCAAGGGTTTGTCAGAACGTATGGGGTATTTCAGGCAAAATCGACAAGATCTTCGCTATATTTATAATTTTTCTTTCTTTTTAGTATATTTGTGGGGCAACCAAAAAAAAAATGGACACCAGTACCAAAAATAAAATGGCGACAAAGATGATACATACAGTAAAAATAAAAATTCATTATTTTATATCAAGGGAATGATTTTTATTTGTCAAGTAAACAATTATTAATAATTGATAAAAGTTTTTTGTTGAATAATTCTCGTTATATACGGCGTGGCGAATAAAAAATCTTTTCTTTGATTGTAAAATAACGAAAAATTTGAAAAGGTTTCATAAAAATTGAAATTCTTTGTAGTTTGAAAATTAATGTGAAGTGTACTTTGTGTTGTTCTAATAAAAGGGGAAAAAACAAATAAGATAACGACTCTGTCGTTTTGGTCTGGAATGACCCATATGTGAGCGAATTCTTTCATTCTTTCACTTTACTCCGGCTGCTGGGGAAGCACAGAGACGCTTAAATAATCGTCCAATTACGGGCTAACGCAAATTTATTTTGTCCGAGAGCATGAGAGTGAGATTTTTAAAGGCAAATTGAGGATCGTGGGGCAAAAAAAAAATGGTAAAAAAAAATATTAATATCTTTTTTTTTGCTTTTGTTTTTTTTTTCATCATAAGACGTAAAGTAGATTCGTGTATCGAATTTGGAGCCAACTCTCGCTGATACGATTAGACTCTGATATCTTTATCACCCGTTGAGATATACTTTTGTCGAGCTTTCTTTTCCACTGCGAAGCAGGGAGAGTGACAGAAAGAAGAGGAAGAGAGAAAGAGAGAGAGAGAGAGAGAGAGAGAACATGGAAGTCCTATCGCGATTTATGGGGCAAGGAAACTTGGGGGTAGCAGTGTCGGGGAAACGTGAAAGGTATAGAGAAGCTCTGCGGTGGTTCACCGCGTCCGACCACGCGACAAGGCGACGAGAACGACGAAGACGAGAGTAGGGATCGTCGAATTGCGATTGCCTCGAGACACAGAAACTCTCTCTCTCTCTCTCTCTCTCTCTCTCTCTCTCTCTCTCTCTCTCTCTCTCTCTCTCTGCATGTTCTATTTTCCAATAGATGTTCATTTCAATTAGTGAAACTTCCAATACTTGAAACAAGCTCATGACAATTACATCACCCTTGTAATATTATAATGCCAATTAATATTTTTTTAACCACTTAAAAATGGATCAACTCTCAATTATGTAAATAATTAAAATTCTTCCAAATAAAATATTCCAATTAAAGAAAAAATATCTTTGTTATTCTGATAGAAAAAATAATGAGCACAGTTGAATTGTTTTTATCTATATTATTTTATGTACGTCGGATATGTTTCAGTTCAATAAAAACGGGGAAAAAATAATTTTCACCATAAAGAATTTTCTCCACCACAATATTTAATTTCAAGACATCAAGGACGGGCGAGGGGTGGGAGTTCAAGGGATTATTTATCTGCGATACATCTCGATAAATTTGTCTTGAAAAAAAAAAAAAAAAAAAAAAAATCATTGAAGCAGAATGAGGCGAAAGACGCCTCATAAGAAAATTAGAGACGTTTCGGCCACCATCCAGGGAATTACGAGGACGAGATGCGCTCGAAGCTACCGCAGGCAGTTGAAGTAGAGAAAGGGGTACGAAGCTTATAGAGTAAAAGGGAGAGAGAGAGAGAGAGAGAGAGAGAGGAAATGCCGTTCTTCGTAGCCAAACTACTCGCAAACATTAAGGGTCATTACAATGGCCATAAATTGTGGTCACCGTCCGCTGCAATATTTATGTTATCAATTCCGAGCCTAGCTCTCGTCTCGTCTCTTTCTCCCACCCCCCTCTCCCTTGCTCTTTTGTGGAGACAAGAAAACGAGAGAGAGAGAGAGAGAGAAAGAAAACACCCCACAGTGGCAAACATACCTAATGCCATCGCCCACTTGCACCGTCTTCGTTTGGGTCTGCAACCGCACTTGGTGACAATAAAAAGTTGCCGCAGCAAACGTGGAAGAGAGACCTAGAGAGGGAAAGAAAGAGAGAAGAGAGAGAGAAGCCTACAGTACAGAATCATGTCGCTTCAGTAGCGCCGTTTTCCGATCTTTCATCCTACACAGGAGAGGCAGTAAAAGTGACATAAAAAAAATCCTACCAGAGGAATTTTCTGTAATGGACAATACATTTATGTGCAATATAATAATCGAAAGCGTTTAATTGTCGGTTGGTGGCCTCGTGAAAAGGACAAGTTGTGATGGATTAATTACGTGATTTTTTTCAATTCTATATTAGTGGAAAAATCGTGCAATTGAATTCTTGGTCAGAAAAATCGATGAAAAAAAAATAAAATTTTACAAATTCTGGTTAATTAACTAGAAATTAAGTGCCTGTGTACCATTTAGTGAGTGCAGCAATGGCTGATTAATAATTTTTTTCGTTTTTTTTTTACCTCCCTTGCAATCGTAGCCAGCGTTTCTTCCCTTTTATTATCCTTCCCCTTTACCCTATTCGTTTAGCCTATCCTTGCCCTTTTCTTGTCCTTTTCAAAAAGGGTCACCTTTTTTTTTTTTTAACTTATCGCATTCCTAATTAACTCACAGCGCCAATTCAAATCAACCAACTAATGCATTGACTCAATCTAGTACAATTTTCTAAAATCTTCGAGAAATATTAAAATAAAATATTATCATTAATGTAATTGCTGCCAAATTTTCTGGGACAAAAACTTATCGTCGTTACCAAAAAATAACAATCGACAAATCGCCTAAAATAGTTATCGTATTTAATGGAGGAGAGTGATGACTACGTTACATAAGAAAAATCTAAGACTGATTAATTTTCGATTGGGATACGGAAAGCTCAACGTCCTGATTTATCCTCATTCAACATAAGCTTACGAGGAAGAGCAATCGGAGAAATGCAGTTTTCCCGCAACGTTCAGGATGAATAAGAAACTTTCGTGGCTCTATCCTATATAATACATGTATACATATATATATATATATATATATATATATATATATATATATATATATAATACATGTATACACACACATATATATACATATATACATACGAACTAGCAGCAACTCGGCATTACGCTAATAGCGGAACTTAAAATCTCATCCATTCCTCCAGACGAGTGCTTTCCGCCCCATCTTCTTCCCCTCTCTCGCTCGCTCGCTCTCTCTCCCTCTCTCTCTCTCTCTCTCTCTCTTTTGTCGAATACCTAAGTATTTGCAAGCTCCAGCAAATGAACGGGTGCGAATTGCAAGAAACCGAACGAGAAATAGAAGAAATTTAAAAAAAAAGTTCACAAAAGTGGGGAAGCCCCGCACTATTTTTACAATGAGAGTATGAGGGACTATTGAAATGTAACAAAAAAAAAAGTAAAAGTCACGTGGATATCCGCGACACGAAACTCACACTCGACTTACAGGGGATGGTTTGTTGCGCGTTTCTCGCCACGCAGCGAAAACGCGCTTATATTTATATATATATATATATATATATATATATATATATATATATCTCCCATCCCACATAGCACATATCCGGATGTGTGTACGAGTCGAAAGAGCGCGATCGTTGACGTACAAGGGATCGCAAAACTTTTCCTCGGATAAAGAGAAAAAAAAAAGACAACCGCAGCGCTCCACGTGTGCGAATCGTGAACGACGTGAAAATACAAGAGGAAAACTTTGCAGCCGAAAAGTTGCTCCCAACAAATACAGCTTATAAACAGAAATATAATTTTTTTTTTTAGTGATCATTGGAAATTGATACTTGTATAAAAGTTTATCCAAAATATTTTTTTTTATAAATAATTTGTGTAGGTATATATTTATGTCTCAAAGAAAATTGATAAATAATCCTATTTATTCATTTAATATGCAGAGTTGTAATTTTTGTAATTACCCTTAGAAAATAAACCATTCGAGAATAATTTTTAACATCCCCTACAAAAGAGGTCAATACTTTTCCATTAAATGATAATAATTATGTTGACTCAAAAATATTAAAAATAATAATTGACTGAATAATTACTCGATTTAATAACTACTTCCATCCCACTAACTTTTCCCTCCATTTCATTCTACTTCCTTCGTACTCCTCGTACATTCATTATAAAAATTAATCATCACTTGTATATACTTGTATAAAAATTACTTGTATAAAAGTTTATCTGAAATAATTTTTTTTATAAATAATTTGTGTAGGTATATATTTATGTCTCAAAGAAAATTGATAAATAATCCTATTTATTCATTGAATATGCCGAGTTGTAATTTTTGTAATTTTTGTAATTACCCTTAGAAAATAAACCATTCGAGAATAATTTTTAACATCCCCTACAAAAGAGTTCAATATTTTTCCATTAAATGATAATAATTATGTTAACTCAAAAATATTAATAATAATAATTGACGGAATAATTACTCGATTTAATAACTACTTCCATCCCACTAACTTTTCCCTCCATTTCATTCTACTTCCTTCGTACTCCTCGTATATTCATTATAAAAATTAATCATCAATTTTTTCAATTACTCAACTATTATTTAAAAAAAAAAAAAAAATCTTTTTCACATCAACTTTTTTATTTCTTTATTACTGGGGTGAGCTTGAAATTCGTATATTCCCCATGCACTAGCCTCTCGAGTAGATTAGCGTCTGAAAATAAACAGAACTCACCGATGAAAATTAAAAAACTACTGATTTATTTTTTTCTTTTTAATGAATGAACAGATCGCGTACACTCAACGGGCGGTTTTTCGCTTGGAAAATTTATATATGTACAGCTTTTCGCTTTTGTCTCGCTATGCACATGGTATTCCACCACTGAAGAATATTTCAAACCTCGTTTTTATCTATATATAAATATATATCTTATTCAACGAACGAGAAATTTTTCATGAGAGGCTACGAGAGACTTTGAGATGAATATACATATATATATATAGTATAAGAGCCCTCGTGGTGTATGGTCAGAACTTTCGAAAAAATTCGAATTATTTTGGTATTGTTTGGTTTGGTATTAATATATACCAAACTAACTTTATTGTATTTATTATCATTATTAACTTCAAAGCCTCCCCTCGAAGCGTATTTTCGCAGACATTCAGATATGCAAGTAATCCAAATTCTCTTTTATTATATACACATATATTCATCTTTTTGTTTTCTCCCACTGTTCCATTGAATTCGGCAAAAAAGTTTGTTCCAACCCACGCTCAAGGCTCCTTCCGTCTCGTGTATATTTCCCTGTCGGATTATACACTTTGAGAGTCACTTCGGACATTTCCTATTGCTGCGCGCCCTCGCTTCGTGCAACAAATAAATTCTGGATATACTCGTTGAATAATTCCCGCGTTATAAAAATAGAGTAACGAGCGGTCGTTCATTCGACGAAACAAAAAAAAAGGAGAAAAGAAATGTGATTATTATACATATATAGACATATATATATATATATATATATATATATATATATATATATATATATATATATATATATATATATATATATATTCTTAAATTTTTTATACAAGCCCACGTGGTGCGAAATTGAAAATAAAATTGTGCGGTCAGATAATTTATTCGATAAACGTATTTTTAATTTTTTTTTTCCTACAAGCACGATAATTAATTCATTATCGCTAATCGAATTTTTGTAAAAATGAAAAAATAAAAGAATTATAATAATTAATTGACACTAAGTGATCGTATTTTTTCATAAGAAATTAAGAATGAAAAAATTTCATTTGTCAGTCACAATTTCATTGGCCTATTTTTATTATTAACAAATTTAGAGGGTTGGTTGGTGGATTTTTTTGTTTTTTTTTTTTGTTTTTCCTATGCTATGAAAAAAAATAAAACTCACGTGACTAGAGCGTGCTTGAAGGGAAGAATGAGAAGACGACGACCAAATGGAAGAAGAAGAAGAAAAAGGAAAATACGAAATAAAGTGCCAATTCATATTCGACTCTCTCCTCGATTAAATATCGTCCGTAACTTTCTATCACATGTGAATTAAATGTCGCAATTGTCGAATGATGGTTAAAAAAAATATATATATATATAATTTTTTTTTTTTTTCGCGCACGTGTCACGAAAGTATAAGCCGTATTGAATAGTCCTTTGAATGAGGGAACTTCCGGTTTCTCGTCAGTACCGTGTGCACCGGTTGATACCGGTAAACTGTTCGACGATCCTGATGGTCCTCGGTCTCACGGTTCGCGGACCGAGTGGTATTCCTCAACGAGGGAAGTAGCGCAAAGTAGGAGGCGAGAGAAAACGATAGAAACGCGCAAACTCGAGGCGGCGGAACAACCGCGAGATCTGACAGGAGGAGAATCCTGTACGGGGAATCGTGGGTGTTCGTGAACATAACTATATGTATATAGCCCTCTCATATATAGCTCAATCA